>JABFFB010000064.1:0-115599 GCA_013623555.1 Fusarium nisikadoi
GCCTAACCCCCCATACCCCCGACTCAGTCTCCCTTCCTCCCCCCCACACACAACCAAAAAAAGGGTCGCAAAGATTCACCAAGAGGATATCGTCTTGTCTTGAAGGACATATTTCTCCGCCCGGGCCCATTTGTCAATCTTTTCTGTTGTGCGTCGCTCTTTTCTTCTTCTCTTTTGCTCTCTATCTCTTCGCTCTTTTCGTCACTCTCTAGCCAAGCCGATCGATCGATACAAAAAGTTGGGAGTCGTTATTCTCCCTACCCATATCCTATCCGAGTCGAAATTCCCGTCACGAGTCCATTCTTTATATACCGATTTCCTCCCATAACTACCGTAGCCATGTTCAAGCGTTCGTTTAGGTCGCAAGACCCCAACCGCGTCGACAAGACTGCGAGACTAAAGAGATCGGGCTCCCACCGGGATCAAACGAAAATGTCGAAGCTGCAAAGATCGCTCAACGAGCAGGACGCGATCCCCCAGAAGCCTGCTCCAGCACCCGCGCCTTCACCCTCGCCCATCGTCACTCTGACTGTTGGTCAAGATGGCCGGCTCTTTGCAGCACATGAGGATGTACTCCGCCAGTCGCCTTTCTTTGAGGCCGCCTTGCGCGGAAGTTGCTTCGAGGCACAGAGCAAGAGGATCTCCATCCCCGACGAAGAACCCGAGGTGTTCTCCGCCGTCCTCGAATACCTCTACAAGGGTGACTACTACCCACGTCTGCTCCACAACAAGCAGCGCAACTCTTGGGAGCTCGAGGACCAAGGCCGTACACCTCACACATCACCCAACCCCGAAACTGGAGGTGGCCGCGCAGGCGCTGCGTCTGAAGCCACCATCTACCTGTCGAGTCTCGATATGGCCATCCTCCGCGACACAGTTGTCTACTGCGCCGCGGACAAGTACGGCCTCGAGGAGCTCAAGCGTCTGGCCCTGCGCAAGCAGGGACTGCAATCCGGCATCGATGTCGGGACCATTATACGGTCAGCTCAGTACGCCTACGCCCACACACCCGACTCAGACAGCCGTCTGCGCGCTCACTACCTCGCCCTGATCATCCGCTGCCGCAAGACCTTTAAGCGCAGCGGGACCATGCAGGCCGAGATGGAGGCGGGCGGCAGCAAGCTCTTCTTCGACCTGTTTGTAGCCATGTGCAATCACCTCGACGATGTCATTGACGTGAGCAATGCTCGCACACCAAAGACTGTCTGAGTGATTCAAGACATCCCAAACACACACTACTCAGGCCTCCGGATGCTCCGTGTGTTTGATCATAGCTGGAGGACAAGCGCGAAATGGAATACCGCCAAATCCGCGAAAAAACAAAAACACACAAAAAAAAGTGCCGCTTACAGGAACAGTTGGAAGTCGGCGTTTGGTTGCTTTTCATGCTCCATCATCAGATTGAAGTCCTAAGGAGCTTTGTTTTATTACATCACTCCCCTTCTGCGAGGTTGGCCGACCGAATTTTGATGATACACGAGCTGAGAGGATATAATCCCACGCACACGACGTCCTTCACATCCTCTGCTCATTTATTGTGAGTTTACTCATCGCGAGTTTCTGTTTCTGCCTTGTCATTTCAACTCTGCTTTGATACCCACTTACACGGACACTGGGACATTTCTTCCCCAGTCTACTCTACTCTACTCTGGCGTTTTGTTATCCACCAAAAAAAGACCGGGTTGTCTTTGGTTCAACACCAGAGTTTGGGGGACATTTGGGACGTGGAATGCTTGACTGCTTTTCTACACCCGCGAGCAAATGCCTCAAGATTGGCTAAAAGCTTGCATTTGTACCATCTTGGAAAATTTTCACCGAAAAAAAAGGATCTCTTCTGGTTTTGTTGTTGTCTTTTTGCTTTCACGTTTCATGGCAGGAGTTTTTCTCTTTTGAACATGCTTAGAACGCGGAACGGATACAAACATCTCCTACTCGGATTTTGCCAAACAGGGGGTGACCTTGAGAACGAGAGGCTTTAATCACTTCTTAACCCTCACACACTGCGTGTGTGCCTCGCCTCTCTAGTACCGGGTCGACCCTCTTTTGCTTTTGGTTCGCATCTACAGACTGATACCTCGAACCTGTCCTTTTGTTACTGCTTTCCTGTTTTGTTTGCTGGAGGAGATGGGAAATGGAGATCCTTTCTGCATGGGTTTATTTGGGACCGGCGAGACGCCGATGAGAATGAAGTTACGATCTTGATGATTATTAACAACTTGGGATCGTTGAACGATCCTCCCTGGCGCAAGCACCGTCAGGGTCGAGGTAATGAGAAAATCGGCCACCTCAATTGATGTTCCTCTGCATGTGATGTCTGTGATGCCTATGATGTAAGCTTAAAAATAATGAGGTTTGTGTAATCAGGCGGTTTCATCCCACTCAACCTCAAACTTCTCAAATGTAACCTCAAGATCCTCCTTGATCTCCTTCTTCGGATCAGGTCTTGCAACAGCAGCAGCGATCTCAAGATCCCAGCCCTCGCCACCATTATCACCATAAACCCAATTCGTCTGCCTCAACGGCGTCTTGTCACCATCCTCGTCAACCCTGTACGTCCACATGCAAAGACCCAACGCATCCTGCACCTTCTGCACCTTTACAGTAACACACTTGTCACCATTCCTCACGCCAGCTTCATTTTCAGGGCCGACCTTCTCAACGCTCCAATCTGCCCATTGGTCGCATGTGACAGTTGAGTAGCGCGGGTGATGGTTGTATAGCTCGATGCCGGTCTTGATCCACTTGCGGGGCGTGGGTGAGTTGGGGTTTGTGAAGATCAGGAGAAGACAGGCCTGATCGTACTGGTGGATGTATTTTGTGCGGAAGGTGAGAGTTGCGGAGATGAATTGCTTGAGAGGTTTTTTGGAATGCGTGGTGAAGGGCGCTGGGGATATTAGTGAGTGAGGCTACTTTAGTTGTGATGGTGACTGAGAGGGAGTGTGTATGAGTGAGGGGTTGAGATACTCACCCGTGAAGACGTCAGTAGAAGGGGGTTGTTTCCAGATATCACTACCAGGCGGCGCCGACCATTTGAAAGGAGTTTCCATTTTGGCAACTTCAAAAAAAGACAATTTGTAGTAGTAATTCTAGGATTCTAAAGATGTTATTCTTCAGGGACACGTCGATGTATTTATAGGTCTTCTTAAACGATGCTGTTGACCAGAAATCGCGGGGCAGACCTGACGTAATCGAGTTAAGCCGAGCAGACACGCTGCGGAAACTCCGCCTTTTGCGAGCTCTGAGACAAATCCTTGTTGGTAGAATGTAGAAATATTATTAGCCGGTTGTCACTTTTACAGTTAATTCTGGAACTGTTCTGGCTTGACAGGGTATTAAAGACAATGTAGGACGTGGACTTGATACGGCTAAAGTGATGGTGGGTGGAGATGAGCTGAATGCCGAGTTACCTTTTTTGGAAAGGGTCACTTATGGCCTGATGGACTGAAAGTGTGTATATAAATGAAAAATACCAACGTAGTATAATCGATACCGTCTAATGGCGACGCAAAAGGTATTAAATATAATACTAATCAATCGTTGAGTTAACTCGATGAATTGCGCTCTGCTTACCCTGTATACCTTAGTAGCTAACTTGTGGGGTTAAACCTCGGCTCTCTCGTCACCAACCGCTTCAGCAAGACTGTTTGCACAAAATGGACTTGCAACAGCAAATCTCCTCTTCATTTCTCCTCATTAGAAAAACGAGCATCAACAGAGATTGGCGACTCTGCAAAGACAATACCCGTCAAATATCCTGCTCATCATCGTCTGCGCGTTGTCAAGACTATTCCAAAAACATCACGCACTGGTGTTCGAACCGTCACTGCCTTGACCCTCTGACTCAGTCGAATTGCAGGGGCTTGCTCACGCGAGTGAAAACTCTTCCCCACTCGACCATAGACACTCATTTCTTCCACCCAAAAAACCCCGCCTGCACCAAAGACTCGCGATTTCTCTTCACCAGTATCTCACCTCGTACATCCCTCTACTTTTTTCCCACTCCCTTATCGCGATAATCTTTTTTTCTGTAAGAGCTATCGCAAGCAGACGCCTTCGACATCGCCGCGTTGGAGTGCTTATAGCCTCGGTGAATTGGCCCTTTTTTGGCCCGGGGAAGAGAAGGAAGACCAGTAGCGAAACGACTTTCAATTCATTTTCAACTAAATTATACGATACTGCGACAATCTTTACAATGTCGTCGTTTCTTACACCACCAAAATCGGGGCCTACTGGGCGCCCGGCTGCGAAACCACGATTCGGAAAACCCAACCCCGTTCGAGCGATGCGAGAACGAGAAGAGCGACGAGCCGCGAATGCAGCCGCCCATTCAAATAGCCTACGAGTTGCTGCTGTCAATCGAAATGCTTCATTAGCAAAACCGAATCGTCCACAATGTCCGAACAAAGCCTGTCCGAAACCCAACGTCGTCGATGGAACATGTCAAACTTGTGGTCGTATTTCTGACGATAGTAACATTGTGGCAGAAGTCACCTTTGGAGAATCGTCTTCTGGTGCTGCTGTTGTTCATGGTTCCTACATTGGTGCTGATCAAGCTGGCGTGCGGAGCATGGGTCCTGCATTTCGAAGAGTTGGAGGATCTGAGGATCGAGAGAAGAGCATCAGGGAAGCAAAAGGCTTGATGCAGGGTTATGCGCAGCAGCTCAACGTCAGCGACAGTCTGGTCACTGCAGGAACCCAAGTCTTTAAGCTGGCGTCAAGCGCAAACTTTATCCAAGGTCGTACACTGGCCAGCGTCGCGGCTGTCTGCCTGTACGCAGCCTGCCGAGCAGAGCCACCGTGCAAGGTTATGCTTATCGACCTGGCGGACTTGGTGCAGCTCAACGTCTTCAAGCTGGGTCGCATCTTCAAGAAGCTTAACGAGGTGGTGCCGATTGGTAACGACGGTCTTATTCCTGTGTACCCAGAGGACCTCATCTGGCGATTTGCGACAAAGATGGAGTTTCACCAAGACACGGCCAAAGTCGCTGAGGATGCTGTCCGTCTGGTGAAGCGAATGAGTCGAGATTGGATGGTCATGGGTCGTCGACCATCAGGCATCTGCGGAGCTTGCCTACTAATGGCGGCACGAATGCACAACTTCCGACGAACTGTGCGGGAGGTAGTCTACATCGTCAAAGTCACCAATCACACAATTCAGAACCGTCTGCAAGAGTTCAAGGTTACTGAGTCCAGTCGCATGTCGGTTGAGGATTTCTTGAAACAAGATTTCCTGGAGAGCTCTCACGACCCGCCTTCCTTTTACAGGCAGTCAGCCGAATATAAGAAGCAACTGGCCGCAAAGAACAAGAAACGAAAGAGGCCAACAGACGCTGACAGTGACGAGAATGAGGAGGAGGAGGATGATAACCTGGCCGACAAGATTGATCCGCGGTTAATAGAAGGCGGCGCTGATCTCTCGAAAGCGCCTGTTGTCGAATATCGCCGTGATGACGACGGCTTCATTATCCCGCCTATACCATCCAAGATCGCCAAAGATCCATCGCTTGTTAATAGGCTCAACGAGAATGCAGAGGGCGAGGAGGCTGAGGGTGAAGACACGAATGTCCAGACCCTGGATGGCCTGGTGCAAGAGTTTGGAGACGCGATGGATGAGGAGCTTGAGGAGAACGGGACACAAGAGACAAGCCAACGGAAAGGCAGCAAACCGCAATTACCGATCAATGAGGAATGGGAGCAGGATGAGCAAGAATTAGAGGGCGTGATTGAGGAGATCTTTAACGATCCGTTGACATACGAACATGCTATGGCTTATACGACAGCCGAGCAACGAGCGCGCATTCACACCGTCTGGGCCCTACAACAACGACCCCAGAAAGAAGTCTCCATGTCAGCGGATGTCACAGAGGATGAGTTTGCCGACGACCCTGAGGTGAACAACTGTTTGCTGTCACCCGAGGAGGCTCAGATCAAGGAAATGATCTGGGTGAACCAGAACAAGGAATGGCTTCGAAAACACCAAGAGAAGGTGTTCCGCAAGAAGGTTGAGGCAGAACGACCGAAACAAACACGAAAGCGACGTAAGCGAGCTAGAATGGGTGAAGGTCAAACCAGTCCCGCCAGCTCAGCTGCCGAGGCCGCAGTCAACGTCGCCAAAGATCGCGCCTGGTCCAAGAGGATCAATTACGACGCCATCCGCAACATTTTCGACATGCCCAACCTTGGAGGTCCCGGTTCAGAAGCAACAAGTCGCAAGACAAGCGTGGCGGGAAGCACAAAAGGCGGCGATGATGCAAGCGAAGCTCTCGATGAGAGTGTTGCCGGCGACGAACCCGAGGCGCCACAGGAGGAGGAAGAGTTTGAGGAAGAGGAGTACGATGAGACGCAGAACTACGGGGATAGCGAAGAGTTTGGTGGTGGAGGTGATGAGTTTGGCGGCGGTTATGATGAGGATGATCCGGAGATGGATGCTGAGTATGGACTCGAGGAGTATGCTTGAGAGGAACCCTACGAGGATTGAGTGCTGGGATGGTAATTGATACCCATATAGATAACAGGATTGCTGTAGCACATATGCAAATGAGCGATTGAGGAATAAATCTGTAAAAGTTTTAATATGTTTGTCTCATTCGATGTGTTCTTTTGATGTCTCTAGTCACATCTCAGACTTGTCATCCTTAGCTTGTACAAGTTAAGACAGGCTCGTCTCGTGTCCTTCGAGATAAGATGCAATCTGTTCTCGTGTCGCATCCCCCTCGCTCGAATACTTAGATAACCTACGGTCTATTCAGTTTAAACTGATAGATGATAACTAAGTGACATCGCGTTTGTTTGGTGGGTGTATCCGTCCGTACCTGCATGTCCGTAAATGGTTTGGGGCGTCAACACCAGATCTTCCCCACATAGATCTGTCTCACTTGTCTCTCCACATTCGATGTCAGTCCAACCCACAGCAACGACTCTGAAGCGTGTAGTAAAAGAGAATGCTCTCGATTTATTGCTGTACTTGTCTATTAAAAAAAGAGAGAGAAAAAAAGAGCCGTGGCAATTTCTAAAGCCGAGCCGGTTCGGCACCCGGCCGGTCGTGATGCCGGGATCTTGGCCGAAAGACTTCACAACACCAAAAAGAACTCAAATCGATGAACCCAGGACTCGAACCTGGAGCCTTTGCCACCGGAAAGCAACGCGCTGCCATTGCGCCAGTCCACCTTAAACGTAGTAGCATTTATTGTTATTTGAGCATATGTCTGAATCTCAAATATTTTGATACCGGCCGGGAGGAGTTGGGCACTCGACTAGAGTGTTCGCAGCCAGAATTAGCCCCAGAATGGGAAGCAAGTGGCGTTTGGACTACAGAAGATTCTCTCTTCTCAGACTTAATCTATTGTACCGGGAACCGATCAACGTATCGTTTTTCTTTTACGGTCGTCGTTGTGGTATCCCGAGTCGCCCGAGAGTGGACCCACATCTCGCCCGGTAAGGCTGACCCATTCCGGGCCGTACTCTACAATGGACTTCTCAAGCCTGAATGCCTGAGCAGGCAGGCAGCATATCTTTAATTCTTTAATTGAGCACATCAATCGAGAAAGCTGGTAGGAAAATGAACGCGACATTTCTCGCAATCATGTCAGCCATGGGTGCCGACCTGCGTGCAGTAGTGTAGTAACACTTGTTGGCAAGGTATCTTGATGGCAGATAGCTCACCTCACAAGATGAGTAATGATAGATTTATCGGCTCGTGCCTATCAAAAACAGCATCGTAACTATTCAAGAGTCTACATAGGAGGCGCCGGCTCTGTCTCAATTATTCCACAACACGAACAACAAGGTCACTGACATTGGAAGAACTCTCGTGGGTCACAACTTGCTCCCAGCTTTTGTTATGTTAGGCTTGACATTAACACCAGAGAAAAATGAGCGATCGCTGAGAGGTAACGACGTTGGTTGAAAGCTACCTCGCTGCTGAGCGTGCTCTCAGGAGTGAGCATCCGCATTGGAAATGGAGAGACGCAGCATACGGAAAACATACTGATCTTCATCACAAGCCCGGCCCAGGCAGCACGGTGACCGCACGCCATAAGCGACGCCTCAAAGCGGGCGCCGATTTACAAGAGAGAGATGACTCACCAATAAGTCAGAGATCGTCCATGAGTCAACATCAGTAGACTCGAAGACCTCCCATGGCGCTGGCAGGCCCTTTGGGAGCAAGAATGCTTCGTGTCAAAATAAACCCATCAAAGAGTGTCCTAAACTTATGCTAATTTACCTAATTCTTTTTGTCGCTCAGGTCAAGGTCCGAAATTTTGCTTCACCTAAGCATCCAATCATCGACTACAGCAGACTTGCCATACCACAATTCTCACCTTCCACAAAGCTGTGAGTCAGACATTGCGATAGTGAAGGGTACTTCTGGAGTGCACGGCATGTTCAAATTGTCGCTGAAGCCAGAAGCCAGGCCTGAGGCGATTGATGGCCACTGCACCAGGTGTAAGGAGCGGCCGCCGTGAGAATGGCTTGGGCTCTAGAAAGGTATTATTAGCAAGACAGATGGGCACCAACAGACAGCAATTGAACGATTGAAAATCTCATAGGGGTTGTATCACGTTGCACCCATCGCGTAGTTACATGATAGGTAGCAAGCCGAGAGAATATGGAGGACTCGAATGCCGACCCGCTCAAAGAAAATGATGGCGTTTTGCAAAACAGCTTCAATTCACATCAGGGCATGGAACGACAAAATTACAAAGTTATTGAGAACACTGAATGAAATTTTGGTCGCGGCTTTTATCTACCTCTAGACCCATGGACGAAAACACCAGTAACGAAAGACAATTGATAACTTTTTGCCCATTTCCGACATCAAGACCATCAAAGCATTAGCGGCATTAGACTTTTTGTTTATCCCATAACAGGTTCGCTCACAGAGCAAATTCCTGCCCGACCACCTTAATGACCATTACAAGTACAGCAAGGCGAGTCGCTGATTCCTCCGATACGCTCACCCGGCTTTTCGACCGGGCTGGAGCTGCTGGGGTATCATCTCCAAAGAAAACATCGTCCCTGTCCCTTGGGGGAGGGGGCGAGCACGCTGTGAACAAAGGTTTCATTCAACCCAAAAGAAAACAATCAAGGAAAAATTGTTAAAAAGAGAGTAGTGTCGAGGCCAGGGATAGCGGCAGCAGGCTATGCCGTCCTCGTACGTTTTTGTGGGTGTGCGTTGCGCTAGATGTGGAGATAGTTCACATCCGAGATGCTTCTGTGCCTCTTGTGGCTGTTGCCAGCTTCGGTGGTTGCCTTGCGTTTTTGAGACATTGATTCAAGGGGGCTGCGTGTGGCGTCGCTCATCTGCCTCTTGTGGCGACGAGCAGGTGTCAGAGGGATAGCAGCTGTGTCGAAGCGGTCTGATTTGAGACCCTTGAGTGCCGTGTAGTTATAGGGACCACTGAATGCGAGCGAGTCCTGGGTAGCCTGGTTGCTCAGGATGAGCTGCTGGTTAATTTGGTTACGGCGGAAAGCTCCGACAGTCTCCGAGTTGATGTGGCCATGAGCCTGCTTCTCGCTTGTAGCTGTGCTGGGTCGGGCGGGTGTTGATGCGGGATCCCAGTTGTCGCCCTCTTCATCCCCGGAAGAGTCATTTTCTTCCCAGGCGATGAAGTCGTTGAGGTCCAGATTGAGTTCAGCGTCTTCTTCCTCCTCATCCTGCAAACTAGGCGCGGTTGAGCTTTCGTCGGCGGTGTTGGGTTCGGAGGGGAAGGGGAAGAAAGCCTCGGCGGGTCCCATAACCTGAGCCGTGTTGAAAAAGTCACCGAAAGTGTTGGAAGAAAACATGGCGCTGAGCATAAGGTTTGCAGAGTTGCTCATGATAGGTGACTCGGGCCCCTCAGTACCCCAGGGAAAGTTAAATTGTTCTGGGGAGAGGTCGAGTTGGTGGCGCCGATGAGGAGTAAAGATCATCATCTTTCCGGTGACGGGGTTGAGGACAGCAATTGGCTTCTTGTCGGAACGGTCAAGATTGTAACGTCCCAGGCGGGGCTGGCCACGCTCGGCCTTGACCGGGCTGTCGGCGTCAGAGTCGGAAATGTCGCTCATAGGCTTTGAAGGGCGTCGAGTCTTCCTTCGTACAATGGGTTCGGGTTCATCTTCTTCGGTGGTATCACCATCAGCTGGGCATGTTAGTACAGGTAATGACGCCCATATAGCCAAACTTACTCTCGTAGCCATCCAGCTCTGTGGGCTCCTCAAAGCCAAAAGGAATGGGCTGAGGGGTAGAGGCAGCAGTAGCTGGCTGGGAGTCCATTGGAGTGGCAATAGGGGTGTCATTGTCAATTTGTCGGAAGATTTCCTCGGCATCAGAGTCATCATCCTGCTCGCCATACTGGTTGTTGAAGTCCCAGAAAGATCCCGAGTCAGAAGACTCATTAGGATCGTTCTCAATCTCACGGCGGAAAGCGGGATCCAGGTTGTTTTGAGAAACAAAGATATCAGGGAAGAAACCCTGAATCTCATCCTCGGTGTCGGTAGAGTCAGAATCGCTGGAGGGCACGTCGAAGTGAACGTGGCGCTCTGAAGGCTCCTCACCAAAGATATTGGCGTCTGGGTAGACGTCAGGCTGGTCCTCATCGTCCGTAACGATACCTCCCCAGCTAGCAGCGTCATCATCCTCAATATCTAGGCTCTCTTGCTCATCGTCGTCCTGTTCCACTTCCTCCTCCTCCTGTTCTTCTTCATCCTCCTCAATAGTCGGTTGTGGCCGAGGAGCTTGTGGTGGGGTGGGGGGAACATGAGTCTCCTCTAGAATGTTCTCCTCCTCGGCCGCGGCAACATCATCCTCATCGTCGTCTGAAGAGTCGCTAATATCTTCAACGGCAGAATAGCCGCCATCGTCGGAGAGGTCTAGGGAAGAAGCAGAAGGAGTGTCAGAGACCCTGCGGCGGCGCTGGGCGGTCTTGGTCTTTTTGACCGGGGTTGTAAACTTTTGCTTGAGATTGCGAGACATTTTGAAAATGCTTCAAGATGTTTAGTATTCTAGTTGTAATGATCGTTCGAGTTGTCTTTAAAGTGGTGTGGATGAGCAAGCTCAGATCAGATATTTTCTAGCTATGCAGTGCAAGGCTTGTATTGTAGTAGATATATGCGTGTATACGCTTTCGAACAACTTCAAGTTGTTTTTATTGTCTTTGATAGAAAGAGAAAGGTAGGTAGGTGGTCGGGAGAGTAGAATGGTAGTAACTGTATCAAAAGCCCTTCACTATCAGGCAAGTTGCAGAATCGTTGGTTTCAGAGACAGACTCTCGGTAGAGCATTCAGCTCCAAGAGCGGGAAAGCCTGTAAAGATCAAAGTCGAGAGAGAAGTATTGACTGGTTAACTCGGAGAACTGCTGGACTGCGAGCCGGGACAGGGAAAACAGCCACGGCCCGCAGTGGGCGTTTACAGCTCAGCGACGGCCGAAGGCATGGTTACTCGACTTTGTTCTTGGTAGGGGTAATTCTCTGGGTGATGCTGGAAAATGTCGACTTCGTTGTCTTTTGTGGTTTGGGTTTGGGGTTGGTGATAGAGGAAGAAGAGAGGGAGCGAGGGGAGAGGAGGAGAGAAATATCCCAAACTTTTTCCGTCTTCTAAGTGGGGTCGATCCTGATTGGGCAAAGTGTCTCGAGGCAGGCAGTGCCGGGGGGTGATTGATGATTGAGTTAAAAGTGGAGTCGATGGAGCGTGCAGTGCGGGAGGGAAGTACCTATGCGCTAGGCTATTTCAGGAGGGACAATACCGTCACCGCTTTTTGCAGCATCAGACAAGCCCAACGATAGGAAGACAATTGTACAATGAGAAGCGTTGATGTGTCGAGTGAGAGACTGCAAGGAGACCAACTCTGTGCTGTTTTACTGCTACGTATGCTATATAGAGCCTGCTGCAGTTGAGTGAGATGTTTGCCTGTCACCGAAAGTTGAGAAAAAAAGCTGGGACCAAGTTGAATCATGAAGTGACTTCAAACACTTACCCCAGGCTCCCTGTCCCTGGTCCGTGAGGCGAACAAAATCACAATCAAGGGACCAGTCAGGCCCCAGAATGGAAGCACGACAGGGAGCATGGAGCATCAATCTAATGTACGACTAGGGAGAGATGCAAGAAATTGATATTAGATATCGGAGCAGTCCAATCTTGAAAACACGACAGACGAGACAAGTGATGTGGCTTTGAGGTGCATTCAGTGGCTGCATACCACTCCGTAACATGCCACCAGAACCATATCCCAAACTCTACGATGTCACGAGAACAGCTCAATCGTTTCATTTCCAATCATCTTTTGAGGATACTGACCCAAGACCCCATGCTTCATGCACGGCAGAACAGACGCTGGAGCCGGGATAAGCAAGCAAGAAATCAAAGACCCCTCCTCCGTCTCCCTCCAACAGCAGGCCAAGCATTTCTCAAAAAAACTCCGCAGCGAGGCAGGACTCCACAGTCAGACAGGGGCAGCGCAGGCGGTTATGTCAGTGGCCAATGCCAGCTACCAAAAAGTCCAGTTTCAAAAGAGTCCGCCCCAGAAAAAAAGAAAAAAGAGGATACGCTTTTTTGGTCTCCCATCGGCATCAGACGAGAAACATCGTCAGTCTTCTCGCTTATGCTAGAAATAACGCCAGGAAATGGATACCGATACCTCGGTCCCCGAAAAAGAATAAGAATTTCTCAAGCTTCGGTGATGTTGCCACGGACACTGGTGGGGTTATTGCCGACCTTTTTTTTTTCTCTCTGTCGTCTAAAGTTTTTTTTTTTTTAAGCGACAACCGGAGTTGACGAGGACTAATTACTCAGTATCCGCAGTCTCGACGCAGAAACGTCCAATGGACAAGAAAGTTTCTGGTGAGGCAAGCTAAGAGTCTTACGTGCCGTCTCGTGCCTGGATACCAAATTCTGTTGATGGTTACGTAGAGGGATTGACCTACAGTAGAAGCTTGTCTTCATTTCGTTCCTCTGGCGGTTGGGCTTTTAGGCTCAACTCTAGATGCCTGCCAATGGGCAATACCTTGAGACGCACTGGCCTTTGCGTCTTGTCGTCTTCAAAGCTCAATGACTTCTGCTGGCCCTTGTGCCTGTTCCCATCGTCAATCCCGTATCAGCTTCAATAGCCCCTCATTCCCCTCTTCTTCTCGAAAAGCACCTCCGTCATCAAAAGTCTTTAGCGCCAGACCAATTCTTTAGAGTCAAATTCTCCTCATAGCGCAACTTCGCCATTGCCCAGTAAACGGTGCCCCTCTTCAGATGGACCTCAGGATTTCTACCAATGGCGGCCTCGGCATTACTCCTTATGACAATGGGCGTAACAAAAAAGCGGCACAGTCGAAATTAAGGTGAAAGCTTCTGCATTATGAACACGTAAATACCTTAGATATGACTATGACTCTTGGATGAGTCAACCTCCCCCAGAAAATCAGCAGCTGTAGAGATTATGCCATTGGCTGCATTAGTTACACTTGCACACCCCCTTGCTCATTGATGACTCTTGCTACCATGCCACGCATCCTAGCTGCCACGAAGTTCAAACATGCTTCACGCTTTGGCGTGGCTTCTTGCATGTGAATTGGATCTCAGCTTACTGCAGCAGCAGAAGGAGAAACACTTCTCGATCAGGAATCTTCCGATTGAGCTCAGCTAGAAACACGAATAGCGACACAAACTAATTGTGACCGCCTGAACCTTACGATGCACCACTTCGAGTGACACCACTCAAACAATTGGCTTACATCCTTGTCCTTGAGGCCAGAACAAACTCAAGCCTGAGGAAAAACTTAGCTCCACCCAAACTTTTTTTCCTTTTTTTTCTCGATGGGGTGAAAGCTTCGGCATGGCCCGTGCAACACCCGCGCGCCAAAGCGCTTATCCTATCTAATCTTATCTTATCGCCCACCCCTCCATTTTTTTCAGCCGTTGTCGTGCCAGCCAGCACGCCAAGGGAAACTGGAGTAAATACTGGACCTCCAACCAGGATTGTAACGTCAACGCTCCGTTTATGAATCCACCGTCCTAAACAAGTCTCGTCCACGATCCATTCTGTTCCTGCATCTTTGTTTAAGCGAAAAGCATATCATCGTGTTTAGCAGCATCATGGAGCGAAAAGCGTCTCATAACCTGTTCGAGGTTTATCTACGGCTACGGCCCCCGCCAACGCGACATGGTGATGGGGATCGTATTCTCGATGTTGAGCCCGCTGAGGATGATTCACATCCTAAGCATATTGTTCTGAATCCGCCTACAGATCGACGTAGGGCGATTGAGAAGTTCGCGTTCACCCAGGTTTTTGAGGAAGATGCAACCCAGCTCGATGTTTTTCATTGCACTGAGATCGTCCCCTTCGTTGAAGGCGTACTGGCGCCACAGGGCGGCGAGGGTACGGATGCTGTCGTCGCTACATTGGGAGTGACAGGTTCCGGCAAGGTGAGTACCATGTCAACAATGAAACAACAAGGCTAATAGACGAAGACACATACGATCCTCGGAAGCAAGACACAACGCGGCCTGACCCAACTCACGATGGACGTCCTATTCCGCTCAATCGGCGAAAACATCCTCGATCCCAACGCCGCCTTCACAGCTCAAGACTCCCTTCAAGCCATCGACGGTGCCGAGTCCTCCCTTACAACCGCGTCCCACTTCTTCGACCCTCCTTTTCGCGACTCCGTTGCTTCACGAGCGCCTTCACGCGCCGGTACACCAATGCTTGTACGCCAGACCCCAAAGCCTTCCTATGTCAATATTCCTACCTCCAAGCTGGTCGCCAAACTCCCAGGCGCGTTCCCACCAGACTGCGCAACAAGTCCGAAAAGTGTACGGCTTGTCAGCGAAGCAGAGGAAACTCGACGTCTCAAAGAGCGATAGGGTCGTTCTTCTGAGCGAGGTAGAAGGCCTCTCGAGAGTCTGCCTGCGTCTCCTAGCGTGTTGAACTGTCCCAAGACGCCCAAGCGGGGTCTTAGACATTTCATGTCTCTTACTACTTCAACTCGTGTAAAGAATGTTGCTAAAGATGATGTCAAGTCCGACGGTCTTATGTCCCCACCACCTCGACGAATTACCGTACGCCCCTCGGCTCTTCCTCAGCTCCCCGACGTGAGCAACATCGACATTTCCTGCGATCCTTCGGCCGAGTATGTCGTTATCATCTCAATGTACGAAGTGCACAATGACCGAATCTACGATCTCCTCACTCCCGCTGTCAAGTCCGGCGCCACGAAAGAAGTACGACGACGTCCTTTACTTTTCAAGTCAACAGAGCTATCACCAGACCGAAAGGTTGTCGCTGGTCTTCGAAAGGTCATTTGCTCCAGCTACAACGAAGCATTGACGGTCATCGAGACTGGTCTGCAGGAGCGACGAGTTACCGGAACTGGCAGCAACAGCGTTTCAAGCCGAAGTCATGGATTCTTTGTCTTTGAAGTCAAGAAGCGAACCCGAAGCAGAAGACCAGGCCCTTGGGAAGGAAACAAATTTACCATTGTTGATCTGGCGGGCAGTGAGCGTGCGCGCGAAGCTAAGACGGCGGGTGCTACTCTTGCAGAGGCTGGTAAGATCAATGAGAGTTTGATGTACCTAGGACAATGTTTGCAGACACAGAGTGAGGCTGCTAGCTCCAGCAAGGTAAGTCATCGAAGTGATGTTTGATAGATAGCGACTGACATGCAATAGCCCAACATTGTTCCCTTCAGACAATGCAAACTCACTGAGCTGCTCTTCTCAAACTCATTTCCCTCATCCTCATCCTCTCACTCCCAAGCTCCTCGTCGCAACCCTCAAAGAGGCGTCATGATCGTCACAGCTGACCCCCGCGGCGACTTCAACGCCACATCTCAAATCCTTCGATACAGCGCCCTTGCTCGTGAAGTTACAGTTCCTCGCGTGCCCTCAATCACAACAACCATCCTCGCCCAACCACCACAAATGGCTCAAAACCGCTCTGTCAGCCCAACGCACCCTCACCCACGGCCATTCATGCCTGCAGGTGGAGGATCGTATAGAAACTTCTCTCCGCCAATGAGCTCAGATGAACGTGCGACCATGGAGCTTGCAGCGCTTGAGATCGCGCGTCTTAGTGAGGAAACGGATCAATTGCGCGAAGAGATCGATCGTCAAAGTGAAGCGCGCGTCGCGGCTGAGGCTCACCTTCTCACCATGGAGGACCGCATGCTTGATCTCGAGGCAGCTATTCGCGAAGAGTGCGCCATGGAGTTTGAGCAGCGTCTCGCGCTAGAAATGGCCCGCTGGAAGAACTCCATGGCTATTGAGCAAGAGCGTACCGAAGAGCACTGGGACCGCAAAGTCGAAGTCCTCGAGCGCGGTCTCGCGTCTGACGAAGATTGCGATAAAGAAAACGTTCTTATCGAAGATCTCGAAGAGGAAGTGGATCGCCTCCGTCGCGAAAACGGTATCCTCAAGCGTGAGCTCGCTTCCCGCAGCCCCACCAAGCGCAAGCCCCTCGAGGAGCGGGAGGACTTTGCGCCTACTCCCAAGTCATCTCGCGGTGACAGCATGACCAATTTGGGACGCAAGCTGGAGCGCATGCGTGTCAGTGGTGAAAAGGCACGCCCAGTACCTGTCAATGGTAACGGTAGTCCAAAGAAGATGCGAAAGCTGGGGACGAAGAAGTGGGAGCATGAGGAAGATGAGCTGTCTTAGTACGTCTAGCCGCGAGCGTGCTTCTCAGGGTCATGGATGGTATGGATGGTCGGTTTGTGTTATAGAATTGGTTCGGATTGGATGGGTCGGACGGATAATGGATGGTGTATACCCTTTGCGTAATGTCGTGCAAGCTCTTGTTTAGCATCGTAATCCAGTTTCTTGTTGTTTGTTCAGATTGCTGCACTCTTGACCTGCTTTAATTAGCTTCATCCGTGATTTCCCATTAATATGTGACCCTAAAAGGCGCCTTTCGGTCCGTCTGCATCAGCTTGAGTTGTCTATGCACTCCGTACAAAGAGGCTTTCCTTTTAACAACACTCCGGTCGACAGTGCGGATTCCCCGAACGCTCGGCGCCCTCCATGCCGTATGTCGAGGTACAACACACTCCTTCACAATTTTTAACGCCCTCTGAACAGTTCCAACGCTCACTGTCGCTCCCCGATCTAGCATCAGTCGCACACATTCTGTCACATTGCGATTCTCCTCCTCACGCGCTTCCTCGATGATGGCGATGGCATTAGCTAAAACTTCCTCCCATGCTGTCGTTCTGCGAAATCCGATCTGCTTCGTTGCCTTGTTTGGTTTTGCTCCTCTGTCGAGTAACAGCTTGAGCAACTGTTCACCTTTAGCGTCTGTCAGGCACACGAGCGATAGCAGGGGAGCTTTGAGCACTTTTGGGTTCCCCTGTAATCTCCAGGACAATGCTGACAGCCCGAAGCGACTTTTATCCAGTTTCCATCGTGCAGTGATGGCGTCTCCGTGACGATCTGCCTTGGCTTTGATATACTCCCCGACGCCCATGACTGTTGCCAAACAGAGGAACTCCTGGTCAGCATCGCAGCAGTAATTGTCATTCTCTATCGCGATTAACTTGCTTTGCCATGCACCCGCCTGGTCTCTGAACCTATTATCTTTGTAGTAAAAAATGCATCGCATCGCACACTGCTCCCGTAGATGATCCATCAATCGCACAACTTCGTATCCTGCCGAGGGCAAGGCATTCCCCGCATAACTTAGGCTTTCAGTCATGTAGACCTGGAAGAGAAAATAGCCAGATCCATTATGCGCTGCTGATGCCGTCCAAAGCTTAGCTAAAGACGCAAAGGCAGCCGAGATCCTGAGGCCAGAATCGTATGGCGCGGCGAGGTAGCTATCGAGCCTTTCTTGGGTGCTGGGGCTCTGTAAAAACTCCGAAAATGTCCTGTGCAAGTATACCGCACTACCCCCATCACGCTTCTTAGAGTCTTTGCCTATGCGCTCCCTTATACCATTGGGATATAATATCATTAGATGGCCCACATCTTCGTGAACTTCTATTAGGCCTCTGCACCGACTTACAATACGACGGCGCATGTCTTCCAGTCGACCTATGATATCTTCAAGTGCAACAGCATCAGGGTCTTCATCAATGACCCGGTCCAAAAACTTGACCTCATCTGCATACCACAAAACACGCAACGAAGGCGGCTCTCTGCACTCGCTTACCAGCTTGAAGAGCTGTGCAGCGTGTTCGCGGTATAAAGGATCGATGCTCTCCACGATCCTCTCGTAGAGATCGTCCATTTCTGACGGAAGCAAATTGAGTCGATTCTCGAGATCTTCAACGCGATCACCGGCCATCATCCCAGCCAAGAGTGACGCGACAACAATGGTGACCCATAAAAAGACACCACTCGCTTTGTCGGCGATCGAGTGGCTCAGAGCACCAGCAAATTCAGGCTGCAGCTTCTGGAACCTTGTAAATTGAGAATTTGCCTCGAATTTTGAAATCACGTATCTTGTGATGTCGCCGTGTGTCAGGTCTTCCATCTTCAGTCTGGGGTAATCTCCGAAAGCATTCTCAAACTCTGTCCAAGGGCGGCTTGAGACGCAGACTTTAATTGGAGATGAGATGCACTCCTGTACCAGTGATATAAGAGCGTTGCAATCTCCGTCAAACTCATCCAAACCATCAATAAACAGGGCAAGTTTGGCTTGGGTGCTGATATGTTTGATTGTTTGGCGAAACATGACCTCCAATTCGTCTTGACTCAGGCGCCTGGGGTCCTCATTAAAAAGGCACAATGATTCCCAACGCGACGAAGCAACAAGTTGAATGACATCTGGGTGCGCGCGAAAAAGCTGGACAAGCAGGGTTCGAAGCAATCCTTCTTTGGTTTCCTGTATTTCTGATCCAATAGCCCAGAAATGAAATGAGGCAATCGTAAGATTCTGGTCTCCTGCCCATTGCTGTAAATATTCGTTGCATCTGTTCTCTTTACTCGATTCGTCAACAGGCTGAAGAAGGTACTTCATCAGCGTAGACTTTCCTGAGCCTGGCTTTCCAGTGATCCAATAGAGGCTATCGTCAGACACAAGCCATTCCTTGAACCCAATCTGTGAAGTCCGAGTGTCATTGTCTTTGAAGATCCAGCGAAAAGTTCCTTTGTGAGCTTCCTTTATAGTGAGTTCCCTCTCCTGTATGGTGTCATATCGGATCCTTGAGATGAAGATGTGTTCCAAATGTTGTCTTCTCTGTGGTGATAACTGGATGGTCGATGAACCTGATGGCGCCCTGGCCTCAGAATTGTGGATACGGGCGATCAAGGCATCTGTGAACTCAGATTTGAGCTTCTGGCGTTCATGTAAGCCGCCAGTGAGATATTCCATTGCCAGAGAACCGAAGCCTGCCTGGACTTCATTTGCACTCGAAGTGTCTCCCATCGCTTTGATGTCTGCTCGCATGTCGCGAATCTCCACCAACATCTGCATCTGGTTCTCCAGAGTCTCTCTTGCGGTAGCCCTCAAATTGACGGACAGGTAGAACGTCAGGTCAGCTTTGACCTCAGTTAATCTGCTTTCGAGGTTCTTCAATCTGTCCTCCTTCCAAAGAATAAGCCAAGTTTTTCTCATCGCGTCGCGCTTTCGCCCATGGTCGTCTTCTTCGATGCGCTTCAGTGAGTCCAGCATTTCTTTCGCAATCGCTTCGCCCTTCTTAGCGAGCGAAGATATCGCTGCGTCTGTACTGGTCCCGGGGAGTGAAATGGTCTGAAGCTCATGCTGGGCACCTCGGAGATTGCTTGATGAGCTATGTAGTTTCTGAAGACTGTTGAGAAAGTCACCTTTCGACTGTCTGACTTGATATAGCGTAGTGAGGAAGCGGGTGCCGTAATCGACAACCTGAAGTACACTGGCTGCAACGCCCAGTGCAGCAAGTTCGGCCATGGTGAAGACGAGATGCGATGGAGTTGAGAATGAAAAAAACGGAAAGTCTCAAGAATTCTGACGTTTATCAATCAGTCTTCATTGCGACCAGTCTCTGGCCAAGGCGTTCTCCCATCCTTCCTCCTCTTCTTGCGAGCCTCGTGTGTATGTGTTTTCAGCTGCTGCGGAAACAGGCTGTACAGACATGGCGGCGTCTGTTGATTCGTCAGGCACCAAGTGGCTTGCAGGGATTGGTCTTCAACGAAAAGCTTCCAATAATGGTAGTTGAAGTCAGGAAGAGCCTATTTCGTGACTGGGCTGATGGTTCGCATTATGTCAATGTTTTGTTGTTGTGTCAAAAGATTGTCATTGACAGTGGATCGAAATGGAATGAGGCAGGTTCGATACGTCTGTGGGAAACACCAGGAGCTGGCGGCAGAGGCCATGATGTTTATTTGAGGGAGCAGGAAATAAGGAGGCATTCGTCGTACCAAGGCAGGCGATCAAAACATGAATTTTCCGCGACTCCCAAACCGGCCTGGCCCATTGACGACTTTCTCAGACATGAAAGCTTCCATTTCATACTAATGGAATCTGCAGTCACTCAAATCGGCGTGCGGGACCTAGCGATCATGGGCGAGAAGCGGTTGGGCGGGTTTAGAGCGGCTATTAGCATAGGACCCTGAATCTTGACTCGACAACCTTCATAGCGTGTTTGTTAGAGGGACAAATTCGAGGCTTTAAACTAAATCGCAATTATGCGCGGAAATGTTGCGATAATATGAATTGCATCGTCGGTCTCGCAATGCGCCACGTGATCGGCACTCAGACATAGTGACCAGGGAACAGTATGCACCGAAAGGATGCTGACTACGGCTGTTCTTGAATCATTGGCGAGCGCTTGTAGGACTAAGAATTACAATACGACGATGATAGTAAGCTTGATTTGCGACAGCGTTTGGCTGGCGATACGCCTTACGGCTGCCGAGAGGAGCACCGCCTCAATATGAAACGTAATGGCTGCTGTGCGTTGTTTCCATTACACTGCATTTCCACAACTCCTTCGCTCTGTGGCTCTGCTCACCTATTCTTGTGTCTGTTGGTAGCACTTCTGTAACAGATAAACGGACCCTCGGAGCCGGCGTCAGCCCGTGAACCTCTGCCCGGCCGGGATCCCCGGAGAGTGATCCACCGTAAAACCTCAAGGTTCAATATCAGCGCTTAAGTTAAGCCTATGTACTCCGTACAGACTCTAATACCACGATGTTGGTAAAGTCAAAAAGAGAAGAACAAATCACGGCATTGAATGCGGTTGCATTGTTCACTCGTGTAACGGCCGTACGTAAAGTAAATTCCCAGTCATGCATTTGCAGCCAAGAGGCGTTCCGGTCACCGCACAGTGCTAGTCCAATGCGCAGATGAGGGGCTGTCGTTGATGCCTGGCGAAACGTGGAGGATTGCTGTGCGCGACACCGTCTGAATATCCTCAGCATTGCACTGTTGTTTTTCCAGCTGAGACTGGACGTTGGTCGCATGACTTGATGATCCATCCCAATTCCGTTCCTACATCTTCCCTTTCTTCTCTCAACAACACACAGCTTCTTCTTATTCTTCATAATACCACTGTTTTCTCTCTCGACAACCCGTATCGTGAGGCCTGCGATAAAACGAACAGAGTGTCGTCGTCCCCTGAGAACGCCAAGATCGAACTGTGCGTGCGTCGTGAGAGTGGGAAACCTGTCGTCATTTTTATAGGGAAGAACCCGCCCACACTCAATCCGCAGCCGTCATTCCTCAGCGCTTGCGCACGGCAGATCCAAATCTCACTCCTGTTTCTCTTCTTTCTCTCCCTTTGTATCACCACCGTCAAGGGATTAAAATCGCATCGTGTCCCTCTTGTCCCCCCCGGGCTAGCTCTGCATCTCTTATCGCTTCTGCTTCAACTCTTTTTCGATATGACGTGGGAACTCAACCAGAGGCGGTTCATCCGCTCCATCAATTCAAAGTACATCTACGGTCGCATCGTAAGTCGAAGCTCACCTCACCCACGCCCTGTTTTTTCCAACTCTATGATCCGTCGCCACTTTAGCTTCCCCAGTATTTTCCCCAACTACTGTCCAGCTCTATCGTCATTGTTCATGATATCATTTTGCGCACTTCTTTACTTTTTCTTTTTTTCTTTCATCACATATTTTTTTTCTTTCAATTTCGGTGTCCTTTCTTCTTCATGCTGTTAGGCTTTCTTTGTGAGACTCGACGCTGACGACATCATCACCAGCCTCTTCTGCATACCATCGTTTTCTTAATCGAGATGGCATTCATCGCACGACTCACAGCTCGATTCAACTCATACTATGACGAGCGACCACGTACGCAACCTTGAACACCTCTCGCCCGATGCGATATAGCTGACACCTTTCAGTCATGACCATGATGGTCACCAACGCCATCCTCGGAGGCGTCGCCGACACAGTAGCCCAATCCATCACCGCCATCCGCGAACGAGCTCTCCGTCAGCCAGGCGGTCTTAAGAAGAATGACGGCATTGCTATTGAGATCCACGAGCTCGACCGCAAGAACCCCTTCTACGATCGTGACCTGATCCCCGACTCGATCGGCCTTCCCCCACCTTTCGACTTTGAGCGTCTCACGCGTTTCATGGCCTACGGTTTCTGCATGGCTCCCGTGCAGTTCAAGTGGTTCCGCTTCCTCGAGCGAGTCTTCCCCGTCACCAAGACCAGCGCTTTCGTCCCCGCCATGAAGCGCGTTGCTTTCGACCAGCTCATCTTTGCGCCATTCGGTTTGGCTGTGTTCTACACCACCATGACTATCGCTGAGGGTGGTGGCCGTCGCGCCGTTTCGAACAAGCTTCGGGATATGTACATTCCAACTCTCAAGGCCAACTATGTTGTTTGGCCTGCTGTGCAGATTGTCAACTTCCGTTTGATGCCTGTTCAGTACCAACTGGTACATCCTTCTTTTGCTCGCCAAGAACTCGGATTGCTAACTTGTTTGCAGCCTTTTGTGTCAACAATTGGTATCGCCTGGACAGCATACCTGTCCTTGACCAACTCAGCCTCCGACTGAGCCCATTACATGTCTGGTGAACGTCACAGTTGGCCCTGAGCCAATTTTGGTCGATTATGAATGAACATTAAATTGCGTCGACTGTTTCAGCCGTCACATAGAAACGGCGTTTGGGGTTATTCAATTATACTGCATGATTTGGCATGCTCCGGGACCTACAATTGAGAGTCTGAGACTCGCGCCCATTTGCGGCAATTGCCGTGCGCGGCACCTTTATGGGTTGGGTTGGGATACGGACCATGTTTAGAATAACAGCGTGAGTCTCGTTGGAGTTTCGGTAGATTGTTTAAGATAACAAGACGAAGCGATGTTTTCTGTCTCAAATACTTTGATACCATGCTCAGCGTTGTGTTGACTCAGTAAATCTGAATGCGATGTGATCCCTGTCGGAGAACGGGTTGATGGTAGATGAAAGTGAACGGAGTGTCCGGATAATAATCATGATATGACATCTCTTGGATTGTAGGGCTGACGGGTCGGAATTGATGCCGTTAGAGGACCAACGTGTAGCTTAAATGGAGATTACAAGGGAGCCCAGCAAGGTGTGAAGCGTGGTATGCTATGTCTTGATATAATTCACCGAGAAGATGCAGTGGTCTGAGAAATTGTGGCAATACTCTTCGAGCATTGATATCCATATACACAACAGTAATGAGAACATGTCATATCGAATTTCACTATCAGATCAGCTAATCGATGTTGTTTCAACACGGACTTCTTTAAGCATCCACCCCCGCTAGCTTAGACCTCATATCATGGATGCATGCATCTTGGTGTCGCAGCAATTCATTACATACAACAGTTCAACAAGGTAGGTAACTGTACGTAAAAGGCGTGGTTCTCGGCGGTGTAGTTACGGCCCGCGTCTCTCCGGGTCTGCCGCATCCGCATCGCCAGAAGCCGGAGGACGATGCCCGTAATCCGGCGATGTTTGACGGCTGCATGAAGTGTATTGGCTGAGTGTTCAGGGTAGGCTGGTTGAGAGATGATGAAGCGAGGGAGGGAGTGGGTGATTTGACAATGGAAGTGGACCGACCGAGACGAGACCGATCATGTCATATCATGAATAGAAGAATAGGCAGTAGTCTACTGACAAGTCGACATCTCACGCCAGATTCATGGCTAAAGTGTTTCCTCCAGGGGCATTCACGGGCCTCATCATCCCACCATCTGCGAGTGCAGCCGCGAAAGCCCCGCCAACGCCAGCGGCAGCGTCATCGCGTTGAGAAGATTGACCCCCACCTTAACATTAGCAGTGCTATTTACTACCTGACGCTCCCCTCCATAAACCCTCTTCTTCCCTTCTTCTCCTCGACATCACCCTTTGACCTACATCCCCCCCATTCACTCGCACCTCACATCGAAATCATGTCGCTGTCTAACAAGCTCTCCATCACTGACGTTGACGTCAAGGGCAAGAGGGTCCTCATTCGAGTAAGTTGGCGAGAAGAAAAATGCCCCGCGATGGCATGAAGCTGTTGAGCTTGGTTGAGCTCCCCGCATCACATCATCAGATGTCACCAAGAGTCAGTCGAGGCGATTGAACGAGATGTACCTCAGCCAATTCCTCGATTAGACTTGAATTTGGCTGTAGCCATCAAGCTCAACGGCTCAAACGTTGATGCCAAAAAGCCTCAACAATGCCCCGCCATCCTCAAACTCTAGCTAACAAACCCCTCCCTCTCAGGTCGACTTCAACGTCCCTCTCGACGCCGACAAGAACATCACCAACAACCAGCGAATTGTCGGTGCCCTTCCCACCATCAAGTACGCCCTCGAGAATGGCGCCAAGTCCGTCATCCTGATGTCCCATCTCGGCCGCCCCAACGGCTCCCCCAACGAGAAGTACTCCCTCAAGCCCGTTGTCTCCGAGCTCGAGAAGCTTCTCGGCAAGAAGGTCACCTTCGCCCCCGACTGTGTCGGCCCCGAGGTTGAGGAGATTGTCAACAAGGCTGAGGATGGTGCTGTCATCCTCCTCGAGAACCTCCGATTCCACATTGAGGAGGAGGGATCTTCCAAGGACAAGGAGGGCAACAAGACCAAGGCCGACAAGGCTCAGGTCGAGGCTTTCCGAAAGGGTCTGACCGCCCTTGGTGATGTCTACATCAGTGAGTCTCCAATTGCACTACAACCCCACGCTACGTGATGCTAACAAGAACAGACGACGCTTTCGGCACTGCTCACCGTGCTCACTCCTCCATGGTCGGTGTCGACCTCCCCCAGAAGGCCTCTGGTTTCCTCGTCAAGAAGGAGCTCGAGTACTTCGCCAAGGCTCTCGAGGAGCCTCAGCGCCCCTTCCTCGCCATCCTCGGTGGTGCCAAGGTCTCCGACAAGATCCAGCTCATCGACAACCTCCTTGACAAGGTCGACACCCTGATCATCTGCGGTGGTATGGCTTTCACCTTCAAGAAGACTCTCGAGGGTGTCTCCATCGGTAACTCCCTCTTCGACGAGGCTGGCGCCAAGACCGTTGGCAACCTCGTTGAGAAGGCCAAGGCCAAGGGCGTCAAGCTCGTCCTCCCCGTTGACTACATCACCGCCGACAAGTTCGACAAGGACGCCAACACTGGCTACGCCACTGACAAGGACGGTATCCCTGACGGCTGGCAGGGTCTTGACTGCGGCGAGGAGTCCGTCAAGCTCTACAAGGAGGCCATCGCCGAGGCCAAGACCATCCTCTGGAACGGTCCCGCCGGTGTCTTCGAGTTCGAGAAGTTCGCCAGCGGCACCAAGGCCACCCTCGACGCCGTCGTCGACGCTGTCCAGAAGGACGGCAAGATCGTCATCATCGGAGGTGGTGACACCGCCACCGTCGCCAAGAAGTACGGTGTCGAGGACAAGCTCAGCCACGTCTCCACTGGCGGTGGTGCCAGCTTGGAGCTCCTCGAGGGCAAGGAGCTGCCCGGTGTTACCGCTCTGTCGAGTAAGTAAATAATATCCACACCTGTTGGAGCACGATGTCTATGAGAACCTGTTGATGACGGGCTATGAAAATGGAAAAAGGTTGGGCGGGAAGGGCTAGTCTGTAGCAAAGACTGAACAGATCAAATAATTAAATACCAAATACCAATAGAGGCGCGAAAGCGCTATAAAAACATTACCTACGACTGAAGCAGTTCCGATTGGTGTATTTGTGAGAAGGCATTTGATGGTGGAGTCTGGAACTTTTGCAAATGCACATGTTTGAGAACACTGCAAGTGTCCAGATCGCACAAGCTCGTGTTGCTTCGCGAAGTACGAGAGATCCTACACCCAGACCAAGCGTGTTTGCGATAAGATGGGAATTATTACAATACCATATTGGCTTCAAACCAGACAGTATCGGTGCCAAGGCTCAAGCTGCTGGCAGCGGAGTTGTTATTACTCTGAATGAGGGGACTGAAAATAAGCTACAATCAGCTTATGAAGTTTAGCTTACAACCGTCTGAGTATTTTAGTCACCTAGACCGCTTTCATGGCTTCGGCCGTTCACAGCGAGGGCTCGTTCAACAGTGCTTCATGACGCTTTCGCGCGCCTCTATTGGTATTTAATTATTTCATCTCATCTGTGTTTCCCACAGCCTCGCCCTTCCCAATCTATAATTCGATTCGAATCGCGGTATCGTTACAACATAACTCTATCGGCGTTTAGCAGCCTCGACCTTCTTCAATTCCTCTCTGCCCAGGTATTAGCTCCGCTCAAATAGCATCCGTACGTCATATACACACCGAAGTTGTTGCGAGAAGTCGTCGCTTGTGTCGTCGTCGTCCCAGCTCTCTTCCCAAAGGTGCTTTGTCTCGCCGCTGCCCTTTGCAGCCTCGGTCTGATCCTCTGGCCAGTCTAGACAGCATTAGTACTCTGCAGCAGCCTTAAAACAGCAGTGGTGGGTGGTACCCTCGACGGGGAAGTCCTCGAACTCGTCGTCCTCGCCGAGAGCGGCGGGCTTCTGCTCTGGCTTCTGCTCAACGGGCTTGTCGTCTGTGGTCTTGGGATCTGTGGATGCCATGGTGAATCGAAGCGGATCTGTGATGCGGTGTTTCGATAAGATGGGAGGGAGAGCGATTGCGGTATTGGTGGTTGTTGGTGGAGAGCTGGAGCTGGGTTCAGAGGCTATGGAGAGCTTGGTGATGATGCGGTAGCTGGAGCCTTGTGGACGAGGCGGGAAGGTGGGGCTCAACGGAAGAATGATCGACCGATGTTGGAAATGCAACGAGGTTCACCACAAGAACATTCAATGGCAGAGATACATGAAATAAGGCAGGAAAAATATCTAAACAGAAGTAAGAGTACCTAGTTAATATTTTATACTAAGCTGTATTCACGTCTCTGTTATGAAATAAAAGCAGTGGTCTTCCTAAATATTTTACTTATATAGAGCCTTAATACTATTTAATTACTAGCAGTTAACTATTAGTATAGCTATAAATCACTACTATAACAGCGCCAAAAGGAATAAATATATTGCCTTCAAAAAACAGACAGAATAAAACAAGACCCACAAGATCTAAAGCCCGGAACTGCAAAAGGAAACCCTTGCGGGTTATTGTATGTTTGCGACCGAGGGGAATCGAACCCCTCTCTAACGCTTGGAAGGCGTTAATGCTAACCACTACACCACGGTCGCTTGTTGGTTGTTGAAGGACGTTTTAGCGTTTCAGATTATATTCACAACGTGCAAGACAAACAACTGAAATTTGCCTTGTAAGGAAATTGCCATATTTCGATCCAATGTCTTTACAATTTTGGTACTCTTTAGCTTGAATGGTGTCTGATCTTGGAGCCATTTACTCTGTCTATGAATGAGGCCTATATCTGGGTGAACAACCGAAATATAACCACCATCATGATCTTATGGAGGCGCCATTATCAACCACCGGCCCTCAAAGCCCTTGAACTCCTCCTCGATGAGTTGCGACGTACTCTCCCATGGCACCTTGAACGCTCCTGAGTTAAACATGGGAGAGTAAATCACGGGCGTACCGTCAGATTCCTGTCCCTCTCCCGCCTCCAACTGCACCCTCATCTCCTTCAACGCCGCCCTCGTCTGCGCCAAAATCTTTCCCGCACCATCTTTCCCCGGTTTTCCCGTCCTTGGGTTTGCTCTCCCATATCCATAACTAGTGAATAAACACACGATATGTATCCTTGGAGCTCCCCTCGCCGTGTCTGACGCTTGAGGCGGTATAATGTAACATTTCCCCGCGAGACTTCGTGATGGCCATCTTGACGAGTCAGGTATGGTCGCGTTACAGAACTGTTTGTATTCTTTGCATGCTGCTGGGAATACAGTCGCGAGTTCCGCAGCAATTCCAGCGCCCCACTCAGCGATGCAGTTTGTCGCGTGAACGAGGTAGATGTCTGAAGGGAGGGATCGAATGGCGTTGAGGGAAGTTGTCTCCAGTACAAAGATTGGAGATGTCATCTTTGGAGGTTGTTTGAGTACTTGTGAAACAGAATGAAGATTTGGTGTGGAGAATGTAGATGAAGAGCGAGTGATACAGTTATGTAGGAAAAATGCCTCTTTTACATGATATAGCTTTGCTGTATAGGATTGTCTTTAGGCGTGACTCATCGGCAACATAGCCATTTCTGCCACTTCCGTTGATCAACGGAAGGCAGAAATGAACTTTGGAAAATAGAAATAGGATTGAAATGAATAATGATGACATTCTGTTAGATATCGCGAAGCACGAACGGCAGATGTTGCATGCTCGTAATTGAAGTTTGGTTTGGGCTGGGTCTGTCTTCAAACAGTTTGATGCCTACCTTAGCTATAACATCAAGTATGAATATGAAGAAACATCTCAAATTAATTAATGATGAAGTCGGTATTTTATATGCTGTTAGTTTACTGGAGGAGGAGAAGATATGAAGATAATGCTGCTGAATGCAGTTTATTACTCAGTTTCCATTACTAACCAGCAGCCGGAAGCGTTGAGTAGAAACGCTAGATCTCGACGAACAGGCTGATAAGCAATCCGAAACAGAAACTGCTTTATTAGATTCAATCTTTGGATTATTGATAGCCAAATATACCAGTTTACCTGCTGGCAACAAGTATAAGTGTCTCGGATGTTGCTCTGGCATTAACCTAATTGCCGTAACCTTGAATAACTGCCTTTGACAGGACGAAATAGGCAGGGAAGAATAAACGAAAGACAGAAATAATTTTCGAAGCAGAAGATCGATCGGCTTCATCACTTGCCCTCACGATTCGGCAATTGTGAATCGTCTGCTTTGCTGTATTCACCTATCAATCTGACCACCAGATCGACGAATAACTGCATAGCTCGGACAAGGGATGCTGTTGATTATGATGTATATGAGCCAAGAAAGATATAATTATTGGGAGATCCATACTAAAATAGTGATGCGAGTGAAAAAGGAAGATATTGCCCAGCCTCACGGTCTCTTAAACGACGACCTAATCCAGGCTGTGCGGGAGCTCAACACTCACCATTCATCTCTCACTAAGGCCTCTTGACTGGGCCAAAATAAGTGAATAGGCTATGAATATGTAGGGAGTCTCTGAAATACGGACTTGGGCCTTGTATCTTCCCGGTTGCTCGTTACAGTTTCTTGACAAACTGAGACAACACTCCCTGTTGGTAGCCACAACATCGTCATTGCTGACATGCCTTTTTATTCAGAGGTCATCGTAGTTTAGAAAGGAAGCTGAGACTCAAGAAGACACTATTTTCCCGTAACCTGGCCCTGGGTCCGCTGTCTGTCGACATGCAACACTCAGGGAATCGATACGTTAATGATAATGATGGCTCGATATTGCTATCAATACCGACTTTTAAGCGCCACTACCCTTCAAAATCATTGATGCGGACTTCTAGATCTCCTTCTTTGTTGGTTGGAGGATATAAAGACTTACGATAAAGACTTGGACCTGTGTCCTGAGAAGGCTGAGAGGAAAGGCTTTTGATGAAGCTACTTCGGCCTTCGCAGGGATGATTATCATAGTTCACTAGTAAGTGTTAGTCACGCTGCAGATAAAGATCGACATGGCTCTGTGCTGGATAGTTAGTATGAACTCGTGCTTATGAACGATGACTTGGGCTGGTCTTGACAGGACGTCCGTACCAAATCAGCATCCAATAGAAGAAATCACTAAACGACAATAAGCTCATATTAGAACATTGCTGTCACTCACTTGTGTGCTTCAGGACTCCCACTTACTACACTCAGGGCTCCCCCCAGCCCCGTGACACACGAACTCAATCCGATATTGACTTCAACACAAGCTTCAGACACGTCACACAGACCCCACTAGACCGAGGGCTACGGTAGTGTTATATACCAATTCAGCCCAGTATTCCATTGTAGTAGAGCAATGACGGAATGGCAATGGCCGGTGTCCAGAGCTCTACGAGGTAGGTCACACAACAACAAGCGTTGCTGGTTCGAATCCCGACGTGACGTGACCTGTAGACTTAGGTAGACAGTAACTAGATGTAAGGAGTAAATGTAAGGAGTAGATGTAAGGTAATGTAATATGTAATACTTGTGTTACATGTGACATATACTGCCATCTATTACTATATATCTTCTGCCATCTTTATAATTTTGCTAACTGTAGACACTTCTTATCCCCCTTTTCATTTCCACATCGCCGAAGACCATATCTGTAAATTAAAGCACTGGCTTGCGTTCCATGGGGCTACTGTGCTGCTGGTCGCCGGATTAAAGAATGCAGACAGATATGAAGTAAATAACACATTTTGATCTTGAAATTCAAGAAATCTTTAATAGCCTACATGCTTTCCTAAATCTCTCCCTTGAGCAGTGCCCATCTCGGCTCTCGTAGCCTGCTGAAGCATGGCGTAGTCCGTCCCAACATGAACCATATCAAACCCAGCTTCGATATATCCGTTCGCCTGCTCTCCAGATCCCGAGTAAATACCGCATTTCTTCCCTGCCTTACGAGAAACTTCCAGAATGCGGTCAATGGCAGCCTTGAGCTCTGGCTTTACAACACCGTTGAGAATCGGATATCCAATGCTGTTACCTGCACGATGTGAGCTCCAATGCATTCTCGGTCTTGCTAGTGAGTGACTCACCGAGATCAAAAGGCCCAATGAATAGTACGTCGATGCCGTCAACGGCTGCAATTTCTTCGAGGTTGTCCAAAGCAGACTTTGTCTCGATTTGAACTAGGGTCAGTAGACTGCCGTTGGCTTGTTGTAGATACTCATCCGATGTAGGGACGGGCTTGAAGCGATCCATGGAGAAAGGGCTTCCGAAGCCACGGTTTCCCATGGGAGGAAATTTTGCCGCCTTTACGATGTCGCGAGCTTCTTGTGCTGTTTGCAGGAGAGGAACGAGGATCTGGTGGGTGTCAGCAAGTTGCCCAGTTGGACTCTACATTCTTCGCGGTCTCTTACTCCGTGCGCACCAGAATCCAGCGCCCCTGGGAAATCGTCAGTGACTTGAATAGATTTGGGGAGCAGCACTTACGCTTAATGAGCCATGGCTCTGTGCTCGGGATACGCACAATCGGCGATGCCCCAGCTGCTGCAACGGCCGGGACGCACTGGCGCATGTCTCGATCTACTCAGTGTCAGTGCCCGTCCTCGAAGGCAGCCCTGTTCACAAACCATCGAGATCTCCGTGTTCGCAGTCGATCAATACCCAGTCGCAACCTGGCGTCTGCGCGAGCATCCGTGAGACGTTGGTGCTGGGCATCATCTGCCAATACCCGAGGCTCGGCCCTGCGCCTTTGTCAAGCGCCGCCTTGAAGAAATTGCCCGAAGCCATTGCTGCCATCGCGAGATAAAGTAAGTGGCAAGTAGCCACGAGTCTATAGAGCTTGCAGGTAAGGTCAAACTCGGATTTCCGAAGATCGCCGCAGTGTTTCGGCTTCAAGGGCTTTTGAGACGCAGATGATGAGGGGTCGCGTCGACCTAAATAATGCCAATCCACTCACGGCATTGGCATTAGCTCATTCGGTATGATTGATTTTTGAAGGGCTCAAGTTTTTGACTAGGCGGCAGAAATTAACGTATTTTGTGCAAACCTCGGTTCGGGTCGGAATGGCGATGGCTCGGCGTCTGTTCCCGATACACCTTCAGGCAGCCCGGGTCACCTCTCTTGATGTCTAGCCTTTATAAGTAGGCGATGTACTATCGGCCTTTTTAATTGTGTCGACGGAGGATGCCAGAATGACATTAGGCTATCCCACTTAAGAAAGCACATCGACCTTTTCCTACTTTCCTTTGGAATTGATGATATCTCGGGGAGTTTAGCATTGGTCCCTAGCAGCTTAACTTGGCTAGTTGACAAAGACTTGAATCAAACGCTTGGAAGAATACCAGGAAACTGAAGAATTTTTCTACATCTCGGAACGTGTATTTACGAGAACAGGATCATCCCTGGGTATTACAGAGTCGACAATCCATCTGTGTTTGCCGGTCGCGAGAGGAGTAGATTTGAGGAGCGCCATTGGATCTAGAGTACTTTGCTCAGTATAAATCATCGAATTAAGTCGAAGATTCTCTGTCTACAATACCCCAAAGCCAGAAATCTTTCCCAAAACATTCCTGCCAGATCCCGATCCTATATGTCCAAGAGCTTTCGGGCTCCCATCATAACATGATATGCTAGCTCTGACCTTCTCCGTCCACATCATTTGGTACCTCTTCTCTGTGGAAGCTTTCTTTCTTGATCTTCACCCAGTCAATTACATCAGTGGAAACATCAACGACTTCAGGCTCAAAATCACTACATAAGAATTCCTCTAGCGGTACTGATAGGGGAACATCATGCTCTTCGACAATCTCCTTGTAATTCCAGGGTTGTCTAAGACTAAAATTGCATCGAAGAAGCGCCGTTTCTTCTTCCACGGTGTTAAGGCCTTCGACAGACCTTCTGGTATCAAGTGGGTAGTTGTAATGCTCCCGTGGCAGGAGAAGACCTTGTGCAACGCAGTCGGTATTGGCTGTAAGCCACGCTATATGAGGTTTCATGATCGTGGAGAAGAATTCGGTTGTGCCGTCGGGGTCAGGATCGCCGTCAAAGGTAAGGGAGTATGATGTTGACGGAACGCCTTCTTTCAAGGCTTGCAAAGTATGCATGATTATATTGGTGATGACCATGGCAGGCCAGCAGGAAGAAATTTGGTGCATTCCAGGAAGATCTGTCCCGGCCCGAAGGTCGGCTTGATCATCTATTGAGACGTCTTCGGCCTCTAGAGAGTCGCTTATCGGAACGATGTTTCGCCATAAACTAACCCGATGCTTAATATGCAGCCTTGAATTCTCTTGAAAGAATGGAATCAGGCCTAATATGTGACACTCGGGGTCACCAACAGAATACCTGTCCTCGTTCAAGATGATATTGGATACTGAGAGCCTCTGTTGCGGAGAGAGACGACCTAGTAACCTTATTGCGACTGAGGCAGCAGAAAACCTATACTTCCGTTTGTATCGATATTCTGGGCCTGTGTAGCCGTCAATCTTCCAGTCTCTTTGATACCAGTTCTCCAAGCTTTCCCAGAGAAAGCTCAATTGAAGTTGTTCCCACTTGTCTTTGACCTCAGCAACAGAAGGTATTTCCCAATGATCGAAGCCGAGGTTAAAGAACTCCGTGACAGAATGAGAACCAGTCCAGCCAGGTAATATCTCTTCAATGGCTTGTGAGAACTCGCCAGGATGCTTATCTGCCACCTGCCGTAGAAGGTAGTCAGCCGCGCGCGAGAAGAAAATGGTCTTGTCTGTGGGGCAGATGCGCATGATCGTGGGTAACATTAGCATTGATCTAAGGTCTCTGCCCCCCTCCAAGATCGGAGGGCATTGAATGCGTAGTAATCCTCCGAGCCGCGAGTGACGCGGTGCTCGACACTGCCACCGAAAGCCAGACTCTTGGCTATGCTTGATATGATGACTGTAATGTACTGAGAATGCTTTGGATCAGGGTTCTCGTACATCTCGGATGTTACAAGTCGTTTCAGTCGAATAAGCATAGCGTTTTGGAATTAGACGTGATGATGTATAATGTAATCGACCGAGGCAGCTTGTTTTCTCCAGTCTTGCCTATAGAGAGTCGAAAACATAATCGGGTTGAGCGCGAATGGATACTGTGAAGTTTCGCGAGCGATCGCACTGCAGGCGTATCGTAGTGATAGCTCGATCGACTGATGATTGGCCTGTACGAGTTTATCGGAATCTCCGTCGTAAACGTAGCCAGCATCGACCTTGAAGTATTCGTTGTAGATCTGTTCGCGCAGTTCAAAAGGCAGTCCCAAAAGACTGGCCTTTGGAACCACGGGGTGCTCCGGGCTAGGCATGGTATCGGATGGCAAGGAATAGTATGCTCAGATGAAGATGAGGAATGCCACAGATGGCGAAGCTTCTCCTGACGCGATTCAGACGTGGATGAATTGAAGAATCTCGGTGCGGGGGAGAGTGAGGGACTCTTTACGACTCGGGTGATGTGAGGTTTGAAGACAGGATGACTCACTCTTACAGCGATGTCGGGACTGGACTCGCGACCACAAAACTTTAAAGTAGCAATTGTGCGCCACGAAGTCAAAAGGAAGGAAAGAAGAACAGTCACACGAATCAGGGAACATGATGCTAATCTACTTCAGTCTCTTGGGTAATTTGTAACTATGGGTTGGATTGCTGCCTTTAAGGTTAAACTTTAGGCTGCTAACACAGTGATGAGGACACGATATCTTTTCTCACAATATAAGCTTCTACCCAAAAAGCCTCCACGATGACCAATATATCTTACTGCAAGCCCTAGGGCTGTGCAAGAGGAAGAGACCAAGAGGTATATAATAACCTGGATGGAACAGTTAGTACTTCGTGAAAGTATACAGCGAAGTCGACGGCCTACCTCAGCGTTGCATCTCTGCACACAACACCACCACACAACTCCACAAACAACATGTCAGCTACTCCTGCGTTAGTTAGTCTCGAAAAACGCTAGAAGGGAGGGGTGGTCTACCAGCAAACCGAACTGTCGTCGGTAGCGACTCCACGAGCCAGCAGGCTCAAGATTACATCCACTAGATAAGTATTAGGAATGTATAAACCAAATCATCAACATGATTATAAATCTTACCAACTTCTCCATCGCCTTCAACAGCCTAAGCGAGGTTACGAAATGGCATATCGGCCATGAAGATAGCGCTTCAGACCTATATCCAGTCATCGAGCTGTATGAACAACAAGACGTCGACAAGATAAAGGACGAAGACTATGCCACTAAAGAATCTTCATGTCAGGAGATAAAGAAGAAGGATACAGACATAAACCTACCGATTGCTCTCTTCGGTTGTGAGCTCTTATGTGCAGCTATCGATGACCTAGGTGCTCGCAGCGTCTTAAGCTTTGCTCGCCATGAGGCCACAGAGCTGAAGAGGCTTAGCAAGAAGAAGGTCAAGAAAGGCAAAGCCAACAAGGCCAAGATAGAGGAGCTGAAGGATCTATTTATTTAATTAGTAAGGAAACTAACTGTGTGAGAGAGCATTGCATACAATGGCGACTGGATGAGGGAAACCGTGGCGTTGTGGAAGGCACTGGAGGCTGCAGGGCGCATCACTGAGAGAGTTATCAGCAAACGGAAGAAGTCGACAAAAAGGTGGAGAGATATGCATACAGCGAAAGCCTCTAACGCGCTGATTAGTTGTCGAATGACTCCAAGAAGGATCATGTGCGTGCTGTGCTGAGCTGATCAGTAAAAGAAAGGATTCGAAGGACATGCCGATACATACGTGGAAAGGTTAAACTGTCTGATGACGGTGTCAGTATCTGTGCGAAAAGATGTAACGGATTGGGTGGAATGCGGCTTACCGAAGGTTCTGTTGACTGAGTCATCCGGGCTGGCTGGGTGCGTCAGGAAAGTGTTCCTGAAGGCTTGAGCGACATGCGACGAGGATACATACCTGGAAAAGTTAAAGTGTCTGATGATGTTGTCAGTATATGGGCGACAAGATGTGCTGGGTTGAGCGGACTGCAACTTACCGATACTTTTGTTGAGGTGAGTCACATCCGGGCTGGCTAGAGGCGTCAGGAAACCGATGCGACAACGCAGCGAGAAGAGGGGCATGGCATACCGACTGGAAGCTTCGATAGCTGAGAGAATACAAGCTGATCAAGTCCATAAGATTCTGAGAGGGCAAGGTCAGCTCTGATCCAGATTTGCACTGCGAGGGGCCGAATGACTTACAATACACGATGATTTTAAACACGATGGTGTCCTCCCGCATTAAGCGGAAGGGAAAGAGGACCATTCCATTAAGGTCTGGTTGAGTTACCTGCCCAGGTAATGACTTGCATCATTGACGTGGGCAAGGCTAAATCCTGCTGAGGGATGTTGTAGCTACGAAACATGTGCGGCGTTTCGTGCAGAGACAAAGGGAAGGTAACTGGGCGTTGTCAAAAGGGACGCGGTCGGAGGATATGGCGGGGTCGCGGCAATGGGTTGCCTGCGGCGATTCCAGTGATGGTAGAAGGCATCTAAGCCTTGTTGAAAGGGATCGGTGGCGGCGTTACCAACATGGTGGTTATGCTATGTCAATGCGTTGACTTCTGTCTGGGCGGCGAGGAGGGCGGCTACGGCTGATGGTACGTCACGAAGCCAGAGGATATGATGGAGTTGTTGTTGCGAATCATGTGCGGCGATCAGTGCAGTAGTTATCTGAGAGGAAGGCAACTAAGACTTCGGGAGGGGAGGTCGTCGGCGTCGTGAAGCGGGAGGATCGGGCGGAATTGCGGAGAGGCATGCGGCGATTTGCGTGGTAGAAGGCGGCTAAGTGTCATCGAAAGGAAGCGACTCTAACTCGTAGGAGGCCGTGGTGCGGGCTGAGCGTGTAGGGTTTCGTGGGGACGGCAAAGATGGTGCCTTGGGCGGTTGAGGAGATGCCGAAGCCGTCAGCGAGGAGGCGCGCGGTGTAGAGCGACGGCGTTTGTTGTTGGAGGTTCGCTTTCGGCGTCTTGCTAAAGCGGAGTAGTTGGTGAGACGGCCCTCCGGGCGGGGCGAAATGAGGTGCGGAAACACAGGGAATCGGGAGGACCTGTCTCTGACAGCGTCAAACATTGCGAGGTCGAAGTAAGAGATGGCCCATTCGGCAGCGACCTTGGCGTCCTTGGTGAGAAGTGTTCTGAAGTCGGTGTGGCCTAGCTGGTCAAACAGTTCCACTCTCGCCTCACGCAGTCTCGTGCATTCGACAAGCAGGTGGAACACGGTCTCTCGAGACCGTCCACAGGGACACGCCGGTGATTCGAAGCCTGGAATGCAGCTCTGGTGAAGATACTTCCACAGGCCGATGCGCTCAGTCCTGCATGAGATTAACATCGTGCTCTGGGCCCGAGTCAGGCCCGAGTAGTACTCAAGGTTCTTCCTCCCCCAGCCCTCAGTCAAGGCTACTGGTAGTCGCAGGTTCTTGGGATCCCGACTGTTAGGCGCCTTGCTGTCTCTCCGTTTCTTGACATACGCCTCCCACCTGACCTCACACTCCTTAGTGTCCATCTTCTTGACCCAGGCCTTGATAATCTCACCCCGCGTCTTGCGATCTGTCCATCGCTCCTCAGATTTCTCCCTTAACTTAGGGTCTGGACTGACTATTGCTCTGTGATCATGGCCCTTCTTGGCTGCTTTGTAAACATTTCTCGCCTGGGCATCCAGAATCTGGTATGGAGTCTTGTTACTCGACGCCTTGCTCGCTTTCCACGCGTCTCGTTCGTCGTGCCTCCATCTGATGTCGTGGGAGAAGAGACTCCTGACCCGCTGTTGAGAAGCTTGGGAATGGAGGACAGTCACAATGTTCTCAGTGAACAACTCCTTCTCCATCATCTCAGATGCTGTGTCTAAGACCTCACCAGAAACCCGTGTGAGACATTCCTTATTCAGGTACACAAGTTGTTTTATCTGATCGTTACTCAACCCATACTTGACGGATATGTCCCCCTTATCACCCTTCCGCTGCCGGAGGAACCATGCGCCACAGGCATAGGTGATCACAGGCCGGATCATGGTCAGGTAATAGAGTCGCATGGTCTGTAATGTCGGCCCCGTGGTTCGTTTCGAGATGATAGACAGATAGCCAAGCCACTTCCTGACCTTTTCCGCGATGTCGTCGATATGGCGTTGTCAATTCAGCTTCGGATCAAACATGACACCGAGGATACGCAACTCTTCTTTGGATGCCGCGTCAAACCCTGGGATATGGGGTCTAAAATTGGTATCAGGCTTGACCCGCTGAGGCCCAATGATATGCATAAGATTGTACTTGTGAGGCCCAAAGATGACCTTCAGCTCCTTAGCAGCAGCCTCTACAGAGCCGTGAATCATCTCAATACCTTTGCAGTTGATCTCGTAGCTCTCAGACACTGCGACAAGGTAGATGTCATCGACGAAAGCGAATGTGTATAGGTACACCCAGCGACTCCGGCCATTAACCTCAACATGCCTGAGACCAGTGCATGCTTTCTCCTGCAGGGGGGCTGAGAAAAAGCTGAACAGAATGGATGACCATGGTGAGCCTTGCGGAATCCCAGTGTTCAACTCAAAGGAGTCGGAAACGATACCTGGCATACGCATTGTGGCGCTTCGCTGAGAGAGCATGTTGCGAACAATAGTCACATACCATGGAGGGAAGCCTTTGTCGACCAGATTTTGAAGGAGACTTTGGCGAAAGATGGCGTCGAAGGCTGAGATTATATCGAGGCCGAAGATAAAAACGACATGGCCGGGGTGAAAGGTCCAAGTATTATAAACAATAGTGAGGAGGTACTGGATCGCTTCTGTAGTAGATCTGCCGCCAAACTGAGTCTTGGGCAGAAGTTCAGGATGGGCCCTCAGTACCTCAAGCATCTTATCAGCCAAGACCCTTTCCAGAATCTTGCCAAAACAAGATAGCAAAGCGATAGGCCGCCAAGACTTGGGGTCCTCGAGCGGCCTACCGGTTTTGCGCACCATGACTAGAATTGAGTCTTTGAAAGGTGAGGGGAAGTAAGAGTGGAGTAAGCAAGAGCGGAATAATCGGAGGAGTCGAGATCGCAGGACTTCACCACCAAGCTGAATTGCTTCGTTGGGGATGAGATCAGGCCCAGGGGCCTTGCCCCTTTGAAGGTTGGAGATGATCAATCGCAGTTGCTCGTCCGTGAGATCCTGCGACATGAACAACTCAGGTCGGCCGTCGACTGGTCGGGGAAGAGGCTCGTCGGGTGTGCTCGTCGGGTGTGCTCTTGGAGTGTGGTTCGTCGTTACCAGGGAACTTTTCCTTCTTGACCATCTCGATCTTGTCAATGTCGGTTTCGGCCACCTGCTCACCAAGCTTGAGGGTTGGTGTCTGTGAAATCTGGATTGGCTGGCGTATTCTCTTCGAAATATCTGCAAGCCTGTAGGCACCCTTCGTGGTCGCAGACGTTTTCTCAGTGAACAACTCCCACAATTCCTTCCTGTGTTTATGCACCTGACGTTGGATCCTGCGTGTATCGGCTAGTGACTTAGCATTCTGAGGGCCTGCCTTCAGAGCATCCAACTTGGCGGTGTGTTTCTGCATACGCCTGGCCAAATACTTGAGTCGGCGTGGCTGAGGATCTCGGAATTCCTTGGAAACACAAGCCTCAATTGTTTCGCATAACCCAAACATAATATCAGTCATGTATTTATCCATCTGGGTGTCGGTATCGAGATGAGCGTTGAGCGACGGTAACAATTGTTCCAGATTTCTCTGGAAGACTTCGGGATCCGCTTCATGCCATTGAAGTATGACTCTGACTTGAGTGTTGATTCTTCGTCGGAGGACAGTCTCGATGACGCGGTGATCGCTCGCGAAGCCAGGAACCTGCAAAGCTTTGCAAGAGAGCACCGATGGGACGAGCTTTCGGCTCGCAAACGTCAGATCGATCGTGGAGCTTCGTACGCTAGTGTCCTGAGAGTTTGAGAAAGTGAGTTCCTCAGGCGTCGTCTGTAGTGCGAGGCCCAGCCCTTTGACACCAGCAGCAAACATCTTGGACTCAGGCGTAATATTCTGAGAAACGACACCATTTACCTTGGGGCTCCAGGACTGGTGGTGATAGTTGAAGTCGCCGAGTAAGACCATGTCGCACTTGTAAGGTGCGAGAGACTCCAGCAGTGTTGGGACGTCCAGCTGATAATTGTGGTTGTAGACGTTATGAATGGCAAGCAGTCCAGATTCGGTATTTAGTTCAAGAGTGGCAAAGATATTCTTATTGATACCAGGATACGTCTGGACTCTCCACTGATCGGTTGGGATGGAGGAATGAACATAGAAGCCCACGCCACGGATCCGTTTCTCAGAGTCACCATGCTGGTTGTTCTGGCAGGAGAGGCCCTTCAAAACGCCCGAAAGAACACGGAGAGGACCAGAAAGCTCATCCAGAGAAGTGAATAAGATAGTCTGGATCTGGGGAACAGCATCCTGGGCCTTGGAAATGACTCCCTGAGCATCTTCGACACTTTGCGTGGCGTCGGAAAGCGTCTTCCTAGCATCAGCAAAAGGGACTCGAGTGGCAGAAAGGGTGTCGCGAGCGGAAGAGAGACATTGAACGATTTCGGAGAGATCTTGTTCAATCTCGGGTGGGGCATCTTGGAGGTCTTGCACAGCGTCGCTGGCCTTGTCGATGGAGCAGGAGGCTGCGCAAATGGCATGGCGTGCAAGCTCAATGCTGTTGATCTGGTAGGCGTCTCTGGTAGATGACTCGTAATCGTCCTCGGTGATGAGTCCCAAGTCAGGAATCCAGAAGTTGTAACCAGGCAATCGCATGAAGCCCTGTTTCTGGCAAACATCTTGCGCCGCCGCAACAAGAGGTTGGCTATCTGCGTCGCGCCGCAGGATCTCGTCAAACAAGAGTTTGACTCGCTTTCCACTTCTCTTGACATTGACGCTGAAAAGGTGCATCGTTTCAAGCACCACCTCATGCTCGAGACCAAGGTGACGATTGATGGCCTCGGCCGAGACCACAGGTCGGAGAATTGCCCGGACATACTCAAACCCGTTCGTTGTCGCTGCGCAGGTTCGCACCCGAGCTTCCTATTGGGTTGGGATCATTCTGACGTCGCCTTGCCAGAGACATGCAAGCTTTGGCGAGGACCGGCCCGGCCCGCGTTCCTCTGCCACGCCCCCTCTGGGTTTCAGCTATCCCACTCCCTCCCGACTTAGCGCCGCGTAGAACTCCTCCACGGCTGGCTCCATTCCTCTGGACCCTCCCATGGACCGGGCCGTTCCTGAAGCTTCCTAAACACTATTGCAAACTCACTAAGTTGCTCATGCTCCCATCACCCCACAGAATCATCATGAATCTTTGGGCAAAGATAGCGCGACAACTACAGTTGAGTCTCACACTGGATCTTCTCCTTCACCAAGTTCTAGGGGTCTGCATAGTTCGTCTTGGGCGACTGGGGATGTAAAGCTACGCTCGAAGCGCCTTCCAAGCCAAGTGCGCCGGGAATTCAATCACGGCCGCAAGGCCTGCGAAGTTCTTCATGCGCTACAAACGCGGAGAAGGATGAGATTCTGCCATTTCGCAGCCCCTGCCACCGCTTCCATCGCCATACGAGACTAGCGCGTCTTATATAGCAGCCTGGAGTTTGGCTCTCAACCTTGTGAGAGCAGCATGCCTGACCCTGTCAAGATCGAAGAAAGTATCAAACGGAAGACAAGTATCTACATCGGACAAGCAGTTCATGGTCTGGACAATGGAGATAATATGACTATTACTCATCCAGCACCGGTTTGAGCTTTCAGACTGCGGGTTGATTTGATACGCCCTTACGTGCAGGCTCTATCACCACTAGCCCCCAACCTTCCTCTTCTTCATCTTATCGTCGTGGTTCTGAGGGCACGTCTCACTATCCATCCAGCCTCCGGTCGTGGCTTTTACCGAGTCCACGCATAGTCTCTACCACCAGGTCCTCTTCACCCGCTCGATCTGGGTCTCCTGTCTCTCATTGCTCTGAGATCACTCGCGAACTGCCCTCTGGCTCAGACTCAACTGGCTTTTCTAGCCCCGCATCTCTTTCTTGCCTTGTTTCTCTTCATTCCTCTTCTGAGGGACCCGGCTATCCTCAAGAGTCCGGCTCCGACTCTGCTCTTTCTGACTCAGGCTCTCGAGACGATCCTCTTGTCATCTCTGACTCTGATGACAGCGACACTGAATAAGCTTCTGCGCATTATTATGGCATGGTAAATGGATTGGGCTTTCTTTTTGTTTTTGGGCGCTGTGATGGAGGTAATGTTGGCTACAGGGATGTCTTTGGTCTTTATGTTTCTCATCTTGTCACTCTTTGAATCAATTTACCGTTACTTGACCTCTAACTTATTGATCGTCCTATTTGCATGACATAGCCTTTGAAGTCGCTGAACATCATAACCTCTCTAACCTCCCCTTCCCTCAATACTTGCAGCCACTGTGCCTATGATATGAGCACTGTTGCAGAGTTCTCCGTGGGTTTAATGAAGCTTCGCATTCTAAATCTAGTTCGACGATACTCCCAGCCTTTACTACATTGGCACTTGCGGCTATCTCTATGACCCAAACTTTGATGCCGAGTGTTTGTTCTTTGGTGAGATGGATTGGTGTGCACAAGTTGCGACCTAATCTGTACATCATGCCACCCGAAACTGAGGACATTGGGATTCTCTGACATGTTGGCTTGCTATATCTATCGAGATATCACACTAAGTCTAGAGGGCATTGCATTCGCATTTCATTCTCGGTCGTCTCTACGCAAGTAGGAATGATGACATTTGGGAAAACCTAAAAAGATATGTCCTAGTACTTAGTTCGCCATTAGAATATCTATCTACATCGCTGATTATGAGAGGTGATACATGCTCTCAGCCACAGGTCTCAACTGCAAAGAATACATTTAGCTTGCCACTTGGACATTATTTCATGGACCATTCAGATGGAGCTAGATACCATGTCCCCAAGCAACTGCTATAACTGCCCGCTATAATTTGCACGGCTTACGTTTCACTTCATACGAAACACCACGACGCATACCAGGCTCTGGGATGCTCTTATCCCGAGGAAACTTCTTCAGAAGTCTCAAGGCTGAATTTGAAGCCAGAAATCGTTTACATAGCTTCGCCAGAAGCCAAGGACTTCAGTTGACGCCAAGGTAGTTTAGAGTCTTTCATATCTCCAAACAGTAAGGACTTGATAGACATGCTTTACCACAGCTGGTAGCGTTCTAGTCTCTCTAGTAACCTTTGCTGGCCCTATTGCATAAGAACAGTGAATTCTTTCCACTGATCAATAACCGGGTCGACTCGTTGAGACAGGCATGAAAGCCGGCGCTCCATAATCTGGCTTAGCAGACAGATTTGTCTGGATCAAAACCCTGGTTCTCAGATCCGCGACAGACGACTACCCAGAATGAGTAGAAGAGACCTTTCAAGCTCGTGATACGGTGCATAGCTTGCAGCTTTGGGTTTGTGTAAGGCTTACGCATATATGAGAGAGATGGATCAAGGAAATTCATCTTGGGTAGTATCAATACTAAATGCCAAACAGGAGGTGAGTGACCTTCAGCGTATGAAGTGGTGCACCCATCGGAAAAGATTCATGCGATTCATCCAAGATTTCAAATCACGTTTTCTTCTGTGAATAAATGTTGAGGAGATAAAAAGCCCTCACGCCGACGGAACGCTCTCATCCCAAGCAAGGCAAATGCCTCTACCGGGCATAGACAGAGAGCTTCATACTGCGCCTCTTCTCAATAGTATTTTCAAGCCCAAGGGGAGAGAGCGCTAAGGGAGAAGGCCCTCTGATTATTTATCTTTATGCCTATGGTTATTGAGAGAGGGCTTGCCTGGGAGTCTTTCGTAGATCGGTCGAAGTAGCGCCGACGCCTGTCGAAGGGATTGCTGCTGATCGAATAAATGGTCAACTCTGAAGTCACAGTGTTTTAACAACCCCTTGATTAGTCTCTCATCTTGAACAAATTGGGTCCTTTCATGGATCCGTTGACACTCTCGTTCTAAGCCTTGTCTTCGGCTCATCCTCATAAAAACTAGTTGTATCTGCCGAGGGATCCTCGAGCTGTATACCGTTTTTGTCCAAAACTGCCAAGGATCCAACCTCTTTTAGACAATTATTGATAATGGTAAACAAGGATTGTGTTTTTAAGGTTGTATTGCCAGGTGCTTGCATGACAGCTGAAGTTATAGCTTCTTGGCAGCGTTTCCGTTCTTTGACATTTCGTTCCGCGGCAGGGATCGTCAAACCACGTGGCTTGAGGGGCCAAAACCGATGGAGCGGTATGGAGTATACGATACGACTATAGCTTGGGGAAGGACAGGATGTTGCCTGTTATCCAAATGACAGCTCTGGAAGCGATGGACCGGGTACTGTTAATCTGCTGGGATATGTCACTGCTCAACACATTCGTGTTGGCGATGCATTATTCTGGTTTGCTATCTTTCAGAACAACGTGATGCGGTGACGAATGACAATGACGACAGGCCTTCCGATTCGCTCACCTGAACAAGGAAACGCAATCGCAAGAGCTATATCAGCCAGTTTATGCACCAGCACCATTTTCAGTCACAACTCAATTCCGCATGATTGAGAGCAACCCCTTATCACGGAGGCTTCTTGCCGGTGGCGACGTAGCAACACCAAAAGTGTTGCAGGAGCCGATATCACCAGACCTAAAACCGCGGAATTAACAGACTAAGACGAGTAGTATTCTAGATGCGGATACCTAGTCGACGCAGCTAAGAGACAGCTGAACCTTGATGAAGCCCAGCTGCCGTTTTCTGTCTCACTAACAGGCGATAGCGTGCACCGACCTACCGTTAGCTACCCGGAGGATCACCCCGTTCTGAGCGTTAGACCCGCCGCCCTCTCTCTAATTGTGGTGGTGTGCCAAGCCGCGGGACATTCTGTCAAAGCATGCATTTCCAAGCGGTTGGTAATTTGACGATGGAGGGCTTCAATTGCGACGACGGGAAGGGATAAATATATCCGGATGAATCGGATGCATAAATGTGCTGATAATGGGGCGGTCAAGAGTGAACCAGGAATTTTACCCAGTAGTTGTTGATTCGTGCGTGGCTTTGGACATATGACACCACTTCTCGTAGCCCGACACTATCGACGCGCTTAAAAACAGTTAGTGAAGAAAAGAACAGAGCCACCGTCTTCGAGAATGGAGCTGTTCGAGAATTAAAAAGATAGCTTCGGTGGAATTGTGGTCTAGGTAATTACGAGCAAAGTGCAGAACCGAATGATCCGAGATAAATGGCCGACAAAGTTTTGAGGGGGGCATCCACAACGCGACTCCACCGTATCTCTCTGCAGGGGGTGTAAATCTTCCCAGCAAAGGTCAAACTCTTACGTCTCCTTTATGTAACGACAAGACGTTTCTATGGCTGGCCCTACCAACACCACGTTTTTCCCCAGACTTTCGTGGACGGTTTATGAGTAAAAGCTTTATTTCCCCAGATTCTCTAAACGAGCAGATTGCCGCAACGTTTAAGTGATTTATTTGAGCGAAGTGGCTGACTGATGCCGACGGGACTGGATCTTGAGCTTGTGACTAGGGCACTCAATTCCCACGTGTCAGCGCGACATTCTGAACCAACAGCAGCGAGTAATTGGCCCGGAGGAATTGATCGTTATCAGGGGAAATTATAGCTAGCGCGTATTCTGGCTGACTCAGATTGAAGACGCACGCAATCAGTTATTTCGCAGCTTATCAGACCATTTTCTCACTCTCCTTTTGCTGGCTTCGACTGCTGCGCTGCACCCCTGCCGCCACAACCTTTTAGCAATTTCTCCAAGGGGAAAGTCGCCGTGTGCATGGCCCATAACGCCAAACCGCATTTCAGCAGCGCTGCCGATTTCGCAATCGCTTCACGTCGCCAAGAAGTCAAGTAAAGCATTGCGCTCGGGCATAGTTGGCGGTTGAGGCACCGGTGTCGCAAGACATGATACGATGCATTTGTCCGAGCTATCGGTAACGGTTTCATATGTGATCGTTTTGCGGGTTCTTATTGGTTCGAGATCGAGCCAATTATCCTTTTGGTCAACTACTCACCCATGATGGAGGCTTCTAGTGGCTGCAAGCCCCTGGCGTCAAACTCCAATTGACGTGCCGCCATCGCCTCAACCGTATCGAGCTGCAGCCAACTCAACTGCGCCGCTTGCTTAGCCTGACCTACCTCGAACTGTCTGGGCCCTGATTAAGTTGGCCAGGGGCCATTCTGCACCCCTTGTCATGCTGCAATGTTCAGTCGATCCTCTGTTCATTAATGTCCCGCCTTCCCCTCGTTTTTGCTTTTGCTTTTCGTTCAAATGCCTTGATTGTTAAAATTTCATACTTGGCTCACTATACTTCGAAAGGCTCCAAGGGCCATAGCCCGCCGATATGCCGCTCTACTCGGACGCCCCCGATGTGCGCCAGTTCTACGAGGATAAGCCGACGCTGCTTGTATCATGGTGGATCACGGTTTTCTGTGTAGCCATCATCCTGACGCGAATGTCGGGTCGATATGTGCGAGTCGAGAAGTTACTCAAGGAGGACAAGATCGTTGCCGGTGCACTTATACCGCTGGTTCTGCGAGCTGTTTGTGTTCACTTTGTTCTCAAGAATGGAACGAATAATGTCAACTTGGATGGATTGAAGTTGAGTACGGAGGATATTGATAGGAGGATCGTGGGGAGTAAGATGGTGCTTGCGAGTCGAGTGTTTTACGCTTCCATGTAAGTTCCATCACTGATCGATGACAGCTTGATGCTAATGATGTTAGTCTTTGGATTCTTAAACTCACCACGCTCGAGTTCTTTGAGCGTCTTGCTGGCGCTACTCGACGAAGGTCACATCGCATAATGATCCACGCCATGCGCGCAACCCTGGCCGCTACATTCCTCGCCGTCGTTATAAGCGACCTCGCAGAATGTCAACCGTTCCCCCACTACTGGCAGGTCACTCCCGATCCTGGCCCTCAATGCCGTCAAGGCTTCGTGCAGATGCTCACAATGGGAGCGTGCAACGCCTTTACCGATCTTGTTCTCATCGCCTTTCCCATCCCCATCATCCTCTCCACCCAGATCGCCACCAAGCGCAAGGTCCTTCTCATCATGCTCTTCAGCTTCGGCTTACTCACCGTCGGCATCACATTATATCGCATCCCCCGCATCATCGAATCACACGGGAGTCAAGTCGTCCGTACAATGTGGGCATCGATTGAGATCCTTGCCGCCACAGCAGTCGGCAACATCGTCGCGCTAGGCTCATTCCTCCGCGACAGTGGTGTCAAGCGCAAGAAGTTCAAAGAGTCAAACAGCTACTCTGGGTACTCCAACTCGCGCTCTCAATCGCAGCCTACGAAACTTACCCGCACGGCACATAGCCAGTGGGAGGAGGAGGATCACGTTCGCACGACGGAGGGGATCTGGGCAAAGTCGCATGATACAAGCGATTCGATTTCCAAAGAAGAAGATTTGCGAAAGTCTGGTGAAAGGCCTGTTAGTCCGACGCAGAGTCACGATTCGCTTATTACACGGGATCAATTGACTGGGTCGATGGATCGTGATGACTTTGCGTATCAGCAACCGCCAACGGCTGTTATCGCGGGAGGATCAAAACAGGTTCAGCGAGCTCAGCCGACGAGGGATAATTAAATGCGATAATTCTGTATATTAAGACATGACAATACTTACGATTTTCTTTGTTGATACCGTTGATGATTACATGAAGGTCTCATGTAAGAAGATATCATTTATTGTACGTAATAGCCCACCATGATGGCTTCAGGGACCAGGACCATCCCCGGACCCAGTGTGGATATGACCAGACTCTCTTCCCCATGGGCAGCGAACACGGGGGGACGATTTGACATGTCTAGTGAATCACCTTCCAGGTACAGAATGGCATGAGAATTGACGAGAGTTGGAGAGTGAGGCAATAAACTTGACCCAGTAACAGTGCACGAACCAAGTGGAATCTCGCTGATCCCACGCAGGTGAGACGTTGCGCTTCCTCCACCTCTTCAATTGTCTCCCCTCGATCGCATTTGTCTTCTTTCAATCACTTTCTCACTGTACCGTGCCGCATTTAATTCCCCTGATCTTCACAAGCCAAAGTGCATTTATGGCGCTCTGTTAGTCCTCTTTTGGCATACTCGCACCCCGTCATTGGCTCAGCGTCCCGACAATCTGCACCCGAAGTAAACCGCGCATATCACAAAAGTCCTTCTAGAAGCCTTCCAGAACGCCCTTCTGAAGACTTTTCTTCATGGTTACAAATGATCGGCATCCAACCCCCGTTGTAACGTCATTCCCTTCCCAACTGTCATCTTCACTCTTTCATTCCCCCCGCAACCAACGATGAAGGATCCCCGCGATGCGCAAACAATGCAAACGTCCAATGTAGAAATGGGCTCCTCGTGGAGCATACACGCCCATAAACCTCGGACATCGTGGCTCCATAGCTTCCGACGCGCAGATCCTCTTCCAGGCTATCACCCAAGCGACGCACCAGAGCGATACTACGACTTGCGCGCCGCCAATGCGAAGACAGCAAATACGGCCCTTGCGCGAGAATTAAAAGGTCGCCATCTACAGATGATCGCCTTTGGTGGTGCAATTGGTAAGCCAGCCTGACTTCCCACTCGGCAAATCTCGGCTAATGCGGCGTAGGAACTGGATTATTCGTCGCGTCGGGTGCCTCACTTTATAGAGGCGGACCAGCGAGTTTGTTAATATCGTATTTGGTACTTGGAGCGATGCAGTATTGTACAATGCAGTGTCTTGGGGAGTTGTGTGTCATGTTTCCCATCGCGGGCTCGTTTTCGGCGTTTTCGACAAGGTTCTTGGATCCGTCTTGGGGGTTTGCCATGGGTTGGAAGTAAGCTGACTGAAAATGCCTGATTTACTTTTGCTGACTTTTGTAGTTACTGCTTACAGTGGTTGTTCATCTTACCGTTGGAGATAATTGCTGGGGCGTTTACGATAGGCTACTGGAATCCGGATCTGACAAAGTCCATATTCGTGGCCATATTTCTCTTCGCCATTGTCATCATCAACCTTTTTGGCGTTAAGACGTATGGCGAAGCTGAGTTTATCTTTTCTCTTATCAAGATCACCGCCATCGTTGGCTTCATGTGCGTCAACCCCCCCACGGCTCTCTGCATACTGACAATATAGATTACTCGCCATCGTCATAAATGTCGGCGGGGAGCCCGAGAGCGGTTACATCGGCGGCATGTACTGGCGTAACCCAGGCCCCTTCAACAACGGCTTCAAGGGCTTTTGCAGCGTCCTCGTTACATCTGCATTCTCCTTCACGGGCACAGAGCTCATCGGTCTCGCCGCCGCCGAGACAGCCAATCCTAGGAAATCGTTACCGACAGCGATCAAGCAGGTCTTCTGGCGTATCACGATATTTTACATCGTTGCGCTAATGCTGGTTGGGCTGCTAGTACCTTCGGACGATAAGCGACTTGTCGGTGGTGATAACGTTGCTGATGCGACGGCGAGTCCGTTCGTCATTGCGATAGAGAAGGCTGGGACTTCTCTGCTTCCGAGCATAATGAATGCTATTATCCTTGTTGCGGTGATAAGTGTTGGGAATTCGGCGGTTTTTGGATCCTCGAGAACCTTGGCTGCTCTAGCGGAACAATCGCATGCGCCGCAGATCTTTGCCTACGTGGACCGACAAGGGCGTCCGCTCATGGCAATACTATTCGCATCGTGCATCGGCCTACTCGCATTTCTCGCAGATGTCAGTTTCCACGATTCCATCTTCAATTGGCTTCTCTCGATCAGCGCGTTGAGCACTTTGTTTACCTGGGGAAGTATCTGCTTGTGTTATATCCGGTTTCGGAAAGCTTGGTACTACAACGCGCATACTCTGGAACAGCTACCGTTCAAGTCTAACGTTGGCGTTGCGGGAGCGTGGTTTGCTTTTGTTGGGTATGTCCTGGTGTTGATCTCTCAGATCTGGATCGCCGTCTCGCCTGTTGAGGAGCCCGGCATTGACAGGAGTGCATCTGGACTCACACAGAATTTCTTTTTGAAGGTTTTGGCGATACCCATCATCTTGTTGTTCTATCTATCTCATAAGGTCTGGTATCGTACGCAGGTCGTACGTCTACCGGATATGGATGTTGTGACGGGGCGGAGATACTTTCGTGTGCATGTTATGGCGGAGCAAGAGCGGGAAGAAAGACATGGCTGGCCCAAGTGGAAAAAGGTCTATCGGTTTCTCTGTTGATCTAGTTGCATTTGATGGCGTTTAAATAGCGACTGATAGATGTGCATCCTCTATAGAGGCATTTTTGATGATTACTATATATTTAGTTAACTCATGATTATCAAGATACAAGTGAAGCGCATCCTGCAACCCAAAATGCTACCGCTTGTTGTTCCACTGTCTCAAGAAGCGAATTCTAGTTGATTAACTGAGTCTATATAGTCTTAGATGTCTTCTCTAATTTATGTCTTTACATGAAACTCGCTGCACGAAGGTCCCGATAAAATCCAACCAACGCCATCCACTATGACTTTATCCCATCGACCAGATGAAGGGATCTTCTCCTCATGTGATCTAAACCCGTGCGGCAGCCCCAAAAACAAATTGATATCTGTCGGAACACTATGTCTCGTCAGTCACCATTCGCTTTACAACCAGAATATCAGCTACTCACCCAGTTTCAGCCAACATCTTCCCATAAAGAAGTGCTTCATCTCTTAGGGGATCCAACCCGACTACGCCGAGTACAGTTGGGGGCATGCCTCTAACCTGTTCTGGCGATGCATTGCCAGGGTTGATCTTCAGATCATCAACATCAGGGTCATCGATACCTATCAGACTCGTGAACCAGCGAAGTTCCTCAACGGATAGCATCGGTGCGGATACGTTTGTTCTGTAAGATGAGATAGACTCGCTCTTCATCTTCCTAAGCTGGGGCTCATAGCAATCAACGTGCACTAAGCAGGGTATCATGAGGACTTGGCCTGCGATGGGAGGTCTTCTCTCTGTTGCACGATTGAGGTGCTTTTGTAAGGTGAAAGATGCGGTGATCCAAGCTCCAGCTGATATCCCACCGATGATGACTTTTTCAGGATCCCAAAACATCTCGTTCATGATGTTGTGAGCCCACTCGAACGCAGATTCAGCATCGTTCCACTGCGTTGGATATGTGAACTCAGGGGTATGTCTGTAGTCAACATTCAGCACTGCCACGTTTGAACCGATGGCTATCCGTGCACATATCGCATCTTCGGCGTCTAGTGTGCCAAACATGAAACCACCGCCTTGGAAGTGAATGTATAGTGGGAGCAAGCTATCGCCTGGGGCATTGACTGGTCGGTAACTCCTGGCTTGTATGGTACTTCCGTCGATAGAGGGAATGCTGTGGTCCTTTATCTTCAACAGAGGGGCGAGTTTGATCATCGAATTTCTTGCGATGGCTTCTCGTTCGTTGTTTGCCAATCTTTTCATCTCCAGGATCGGCAATTCCGGTACCGGTGCCGGAGGTAAGGATTCTTCGAGGGCAAGCCACTCGGGGCTTACCCCATCGTAGCATGAGAAATCACACATTTAAAAGACTTTGGGCAATGATAGAGGAAGGCAATGTGTATAGATTTATATACCTAGGAGGCTAAGACGTTGCTTACCGGTTCTTTAATTTCCACTAACCGAGGCTATTTGATCGCCGCGACGCTAGGCCGGGAAAGGAAGAGCAGGATAGCCATGGGAATAGAGGATGAATTGAGTCACATTTCATTAGAAAGCAGTTTAGAAAATACAAAGACCAGATCTCATGCAAATCTGTATCATATAAAAGACAATTTGAGAGGTTGGCGAGCTAGGCTTGTAGACAGTAATGTAGCAGTAGCTGTCAGCTCGGTGGGAGGCAAATATTGTAATGTAATCCATTTCAAATCAAGTCATTATAAAAGCTTATTATCATGTTCAAATTGGGAGACTTATCTATGTTGCGGCTATGTTTTTATAACCTGAAGTTAACTGGGTCTTTTCAGTGTGTTGGCTTGATCTATCTCGCTGAGATGTTATAGGCTTTCAGTATCAATCAGTAATCCATTCCATTAAGTTATACGCCAAATCCAGTCATCATTGAGGGCAATGGGCGTATTGCGTATCTGTGTTACTCGGTGTTGTTTAACTTTATATTAGGGCCGAAGCTTGTTTCGGCTATTTAGCCCTATGGCCTTATTACAGTTCCATGCAAATTCTTGTCAATGGTCCCGAACCATCATCTTTCATCTACATAATTCATTCCCTGCATCAAGCGCGCGTGCACAGCAAGTATGAAGACACGCTCTGACAGTGACGTCATTTTGAAGCTCGCTGGCGATGCTGAGCTTGATCGCTGCAGTGTGATTCATGACGTTGTCGCTGCAAAGCCATCAAGGATTCATCCAGAGCGTCATGCATCATCCTTTGGCCTGCTAGGCACTTTACCGGCGGAGCTACTCCTTATCACCCTTGACCTCCTCGATTTCCAGTCGCTATCGCGTCTATCGCGCGCCTGCTTGAGGTCCAAGAGAGTCGTTGAGAACTTCGTACCGTATCAGCAGGTGGTTCAGCATGCGCCAAAGGTCCCAACTGCGTTGATAAAGACAGGCGTCGTTGGTCATTACCCGCCTTCAGTGGTGTATCGCACCCTACGGACCGATCACTGTGTTTCGTGCACGGACTTCGGGGCATTTCTATACCTACCCACTTGCGAGAGAGTCTGCTATGAGTGCCTGAATCGAAACAGAGGACTATGGATGATTACATTGCCGATGGCCAAAAAGTACTTCGCCTTGACACATCAGCAAGCCCAGACACTCCCTATCATGCGCATCATTCCAGGGACGTACTGCCTCCGGACCCGTAAGAAGACGCACCACAAACCCTTTCGGCTGATCAGTGTGAAGTCGGCCAAGAGCTTGGCGATCCGAGTCCACGGGTCTGAGGAAACCTTGGCGGCGTTGGTGCCCGACCCAGCGATAGTAGGGCTCAAACTATATCGCCATTTCAAACGCTACCACGAAGCGCCTCTGGAGGCACCAGGGTGCGACATGTCGAAACTTCCAGAAATGCGTCATGTTGGCAGCGATCCGTACGCAGGTGTGTCCAGCCTGCGCGTGCCGTGCATCACAGACTCGGGAGCCGCCTGGGGGTATCTTTGCAAGGGATGCGATATGACGTTCTCTGAATACAAGGACACCGCTCTGCCTTTGGCTGTTAAGAGACGACTGTGCGTCCCTAACGCGAGACTATGGGACCATCTCACGGCCTTGACGATGAGATTGCGATTGCGTCATGGATTGTTGGCTCACGCAGAACAGTGCTACGGCGCACTGAGGATACTCAGGAACCTGAGCAGCGACGAGGCAGTCGAGGCTCTCGAAGCTAATGATACATGAAAGTGACTGGCGCACCTCGCCCTGGATCATCTGTCAACTCAGCTGCCAGTCTCTCAATTTCAGCCCTCGCCGTCTTCTCATCATATTGCTCAGCATGCTCAAAATCGATCATTTTAACGTTTCCAGTGGATCGCTCGACAATAAAATTGTACCGATTGGCGTCTCCATGGACAAAACCCAACTGGTGCAATTTGCTCAAGGCTGCCTCGCATTTTGGAAGATCCGCCAGTGTCGCACAATCGCCCTCTATCTTTTCCAAAAGAAGCCCGATATTTCTACCGCCCTCGAAGAGGTGTCCCAAAACTTCAGGGGTCAACCGCGCCTCAACAGGGCCTTGCAGCCTGGTCAAAGCTTCGTACATCCTAGTCTCGTGCTCAAGTTGTGGAACGAGCCACTGCAGAACGGCAATTTTTGTTATTGCAGTCTTCCCCTGGTATTCGACTTCTCGAACGCGCTGCTTGTGGTGCTTGATGCGCTTTAACGAAAGTACGTCGATGTGTCGTGGATGCCAAGTACATTCCACTTGGTCCAACGGTTCGAAAGAAATATCCGATTGCAAGCTGCCGTCCGGGCCGAGAGAAAGCGTCATCTTTGTCCAGTCTGCGTCCGGGAATGGGGGGAGTTCTGGGACGAGAAGATATGGCCTGCAGAGGGTGTCTTGATTGAAAATTCGATTGGGACTCGCATGGCCAGGAACTGAAACATAATGTACACGGTTGCCGGCTCGAATGCGATATAGTCCTTCGTCATCGTCTATTTCTTGGTTGAGGATTTCGATGTTCGACTTAGGCACAATGTTTACCTGTTTTGTGACGGTGTTCGACATGGTGATGATGATTGTATCGGAGACAGATTGACAGTGTTGAATGTAGAGTTTTTCCAGTCTCCAAGGTTATGTTGCCGCCACGGTTTGGAGCCACAGGTGTGGTTCCCCACCACTACTGATAGCTAGCGGCAAATGATTCGAACAAACTATGATCTGGGCGCTTACGGCTCGCTTAGTAGTGGTCGGCAGTTGGCTCTTCCTAGCCCGGGCGCGTACAGTCATTTCAGGGCCTAGCCTAGCTGCGGTGGTTATTTGGAGAATCGAAAAACAATAACCACATCATTAGTCTACCTCCCTCGACGCGCGCCACACAATATTGTTAAGTCTTCGGAAATCTCAGTGCACTGTCTAAAGCATAATAATTAACACAAGTCGTTATCAAAAATACTGTGTAAGAACCTAGGGAAAGGACGAATTCTGGGAACTTGTTGCATGTTAGAGACTTGTTGGTACCTCTTACGTGGCTTCTCTTCCAGGGATCAATAGCTGTAGACTTCGGAATAGATTGAGAGTGTTATGTGCGAGGTTGGAAGACGCGTCAGTGTACCTGTCAATGGAAATTGTTTCCAGTCGAAATATGATATCAATTGATAATTCATTTTTTGGAGGCAGGTGAAGTGGCGGGAAATGTCTGCCCGCTTATGTCATCAAAATATCTCACCTCACAATCACCTCCCTAGTGAGCGGACCATCATCTTCCTTCAAGACCACAGCCCGTCAATATCCACCCCCACCATTATGAAAGCATCGCAGCGTCGATCCCAGCGCACATCTGCGGCCTGTGACTTTTGCCGAAGGCGAAAGGTGCCAGTCCACTCACCATACTCCAGCGTATCTGCTGACTTATTTAGTTGGGTTGCGACAACGCAAAGCCTAGGTGTGAGAATTGCCAGGGTCGGGCTATCGAGTGCACGTATTCTCAGAGAATTGCTCAAGCCAGGTGAGGCTATTCCGAGACCGTTGAGTGCTGATGGTTAACATGGGCGTCAAGGCCGTCTAATGCGCGCATTCATGAACTGGAGGAGGAAAATGCTCGTTTACGCCAACAACTGTGTTCGAAGAGTCCAGAATTGAGCGACGTGCATTCCGGTACTCGGCAGGGGGAGATTCACTTGGCTCAAATCCCAAATCCCATTGAATCTACACCTACGCTGAACAGCATCAGCGATCAGACTCATCAAGAAAAGGCACAAGCTGTTTCTTCTTACCATTTAACGACCGGGCAACCCGAGGGTGCCTCTTTTCATGGCCCTTCCAGCGGAGCTATCAACATACGAACTGCCAAAGACCCATCTCGTATAACTAGCTCCGATGAGATTGCTAAGAATCAACTTTTGGCAGAGACAGCTAGGCAACGTGAGTATGTATCACTGAACACTAAAGGCCGAGGGCTCATTTAGACCAGGTCAACTCGAAAAGGTCAATCTCAGAGCAGGAAAGCTTGACTTTAGTAACGTCGACCCAAAGGTCGGGATGGATCTTCTTTCCAAGTTCTGGAATCGCCAGCATTATATGGGGTCTATCGTGTATCGACCAGTTTTTATGCGCGACATGGCATGCAACGGTCCTTACTACTCTGATCTCCTCCTCAAAGCTATGCTATTTTCTGGCTCTATGCACACAGTTGATGCAGCTGCTCTCCGAAATACTGGCAAACTAAACTCCATCGGGCGTCCATATCGTATCAAGTTCGAACAAGCCTTGCACGCTCGCGGCTCTCAGGTGTTGTTCAAGAGTGATATCACTACGATTCAGGCGCTACTAGTCGTTTCTGATGCCTTGTTCTCATGGTGCAACGAGAGGAGCCTTTCATGGCATTACTTAGGCATCGCGATTAGTATGATAATCGATCTTGGCTTGCATGTCGATGGCCCAGCTCGAAGATCTTCAAAGAAAGCATCTGCTGAAGCTACGGAAGTCGAGCGTCGCGTATTTTGGGCCACATTCAGTAAGCATACAAACACCCGCAGAAGTATTTCCATCTGATCTTTCTAGTTTCGGACAAGGTCCAGTCTATCTACCAAGGTCGTCCAACGCGATTACGCGAGCATGATAACCGTGTACCCATCGTGTTTCTTGATGAATATGAAGAACTGGAGGACTTTCATACTCGAACGTACTCTGCTCAACCTGCCCAGTTGGATTGTCCGACGTATAGTGTCTCCACCTTTGATCAACTATGCAAACTCAGTGTCATCATGGACAGGATTATATGCGCTCTTTATGCAGAGAAGAACAACGCGAAGAGTGCTGATATACTATGGCAGACCGCAATGTCTCTTCATCGCGACCTTCAGTCTTGGAGGGATGGGTTGCCGGTGTATTTGAGAGTTGATCTGAACGACTCCACATATTCGAACATCCTTCCTCATAACCTCTCCCTGATGTAAGCTTTCTAACTTGCGACCTTTATCCACGTACTTATTAAAGCAGGGCATTATTCAACTCATTAATCATCCTAATCTACCGCCCTTTCCTTTCAGAAGGCCACCTGTCTTCTGTCTCTGCAACAGTCGCACCTGAGGCCTTCTTTAACTGTGTCACAGCAGCGATAGAGATTCATCAAGTCCTACTACTCTATAGAGAACACTTTTGCTTTAGGACAGCGCCCTACTTTATCTCGTACGGTGCTTACGTTAGTGCAACAATTCATGTGCGTATGGCTGCGCAGAAAAGCGCGGGCTCACAAGCGCATTTGTATCTCAGAAATTGTCTGGAGATTCTTTCTGAACAGCAGACGTGGTGCCACGCCCCAAAACGAACGATGAAGATTCTTCTTGGTATCGTGAACCGCTTAGGTGTGAACGTGGGAGAGTTCGTGGCGATAGAACCGACAAGCTGTCAAGATGGTCACCTGGGAGAGGTTGAAATATCTGAACTATCTGAAGCTAGCCCTGAGATTATGTACCAAGGACCTGACGTGTCAGTGATGCAGCAGCCAACGCCTGGCACGGCAGTTGACTTCACTAACATGGAGCTTTCCGATTTTGATATCGATCAGATCATGCAAAGTTTTGTATTTGAAGCTCCGGCAGTGGTACAAGACGACTTTGTACCGATGCCTCAACTTGGGTTCACCCATTATGGCGCGGGAGATGAGACACTCACAAGCCGGGATATGATGGTGTTTGATGACTTGTTCGGGTTCGACTCTAGTACATCTTAGGTCACCGGTCTGACTGCCGTAGCCTGGTTAGTCATTATACACTCAGGATCCATTTCTCTTCACATGAAACGGAGCAATCGGCTTCCAGAAAGTTGCAATTAGATCTCTCGAGCCCGTCCGGTATCTGCAACAACTTTTGTACGTCATATCAATCGGCCCGTTTACAGCAGAACGTTCAGCTGAAACCTGGAAATATACAGCCAGAATCTCTAATCATGAATTTCAAACGATCATATCGAATGCGGCTTGAAAGACTAGCGTTCTAGCGGCTCTTCGCGGATTTTAGCCTGCGTCGAAGTTGATGACCGGCGGAAAGCCGATACAGCGGGCACTTGTCCGGTCCGAGATATCCGATCGAACCGCTTTAATTTACATCATTGCATCTGTAAGGCTGAACACTGGATATCGTTATGGATCTACAGTGATGTAATTGTCACGAGAACCGAGGTCAGAGACGTCCTGGAAAAATATATAATAATAGAGTCGCATACTCGTGCAAAGATGTTTCACTCATCAATCAGCTCACAGACACCAACACCACTAAGCAATTACTCTCGATCATCATGGCTTCACCAAGCGCCGACGTTCTCGGATATGAAAAGTCCATTTTCGACGCTGGTCTTCACTTTGCTCGTCCTGCATTTACCTTTCAGACCTCCCAATGGGAGCCTTTAGCGAAAGAAGCACTGTCGGCTACTTCTTGGGGCTATATCCACGGGAACTGTGGCAGCGGCTCGACTTACAGAAATAACTTGACTGCTTTCTCTCGCTGGTCAATCGTTCCGAATCGCCTCGTGCCTAGTCGCAGGGATGAGAATGGCAATGAGCAGTTCTCTGATACTTCTACTACAGTTCTTGGCCAGAAGCTTCCGTTCCCACTAGCAATTGCACCCATTGGAGTTCAGAAGATCTTTAACCCTGAAGGTGAAGCCGCTACTGCTCGGGCCGCTGCATCTCTTGGGGTTCCGTACACCTTGAGCACAGCTTCGAGTACCTGTATTGAAGATGTTGCAGCAGCGAATGGAAAGGATGCACCCCGATGGTTTCAGCTTTACTGGCCCAGTCGCGAACACGACGACATCACCATCTCAATGCTCAACCGCGCTAAGGCATCCGGGTACACGGCACTTTTCGTTACTCTTGACACTTATGTTCTCGGGTGGCGACCCAGCGATTTAGACAACGGCTACAATCCCTTCATTCACCCAGACCACATTGGCGTCGAAATTGGTCTGACAGATCCTGTTTTTCAACAGAAATTCAAGGCGAAACACGGCTATGATATCACCGATACAGCGAGTGGAGTCTATCAAGCGGCTCAGGGCGGATCCGCCGGAGCTAGTCTCGGTGACGCGGCGAGAGAGTGGGCCAAGATCGTATTCCCCGGTCATTCCCATTCCTGGGAAGACATTGAATTTCTAAAGAAGCACTGGGACGGTCCCATTATCCTCAAAGGAATCCAGAGTATTCACGATGCCAAAAAGTGCGTTGAGGTTGGTGTTCAGGGGATCGTGGTGAGCAACCACGGTGGTCGTCAACAAGATGGCGGAGCAAGCAGTCTGGGTATGCTTCCGCGAATTGTTGATGCTGTTGGGGATAAGCTTGATATCTTCTTTGATAGCGGTATCAGATGCGGTGCTGATATCATAAAGGCTCTTGCTTTGGGGGCAAAGTGCGTGCTTGTTGGACGGCCTTATGCTTATGGCTTGGCGCTGGGTGGTGAGGATGGTGTGAGACATGTTTTGAGAGCGCTGTGTGGTGATCTGACTATGAACATGCACTTGGCTGGACTGAGAGATATTCGCGAGGTTAATCGGGATATTCTGGTAAAGGAGAGCGATCTTGTGTAAAAAGGGGTTTCGCAAGATGGATCAGGGATCAGGATTGAATGTTTGCTGTTAACCTCTATACTCTAGATCTTGCAATTTGCTAGCCCCTGACCTATCTTACTGATATCTTGATTAACATGCTGGCTTACTGAGGTCAAGTGAAATCAATTACAATCTCAGTCTACTGTGCCCGCATGACAAACAAATTCATTGAGCCAATTACTCCAATTGATTGAAAAGGCTAATATTTTCTTTGATATTGATAGATAGCCCAAGGCTATTTGCGCACAAAGGACAAAGGCGAGGGATTCTGGTTCTGGCACTGACTAACCTATAAATTCTTGCGTCACTAAAAGTGTTTTCTTTCAGGTCTTTTGTCCCTTTTTTTTTGTCTCCTTTCAGCATTCCTTTGATGCTTAGCGTTGTCCAAAGACATAACTCCCGTCAGTTGAGATCTACATCAATATTCTGTGGCTTTTCCACTTTCTCCTTTATTCCGTCTTTCCTTTCATGCATGAACAGAGCTCGCAGTGTCAACTATTTATCTATCATATCTTTTGCGTGTTCAGTTGTGTTGGTTACAGATTGTTCAGGTGACCAAAGAACATATATCAAGGATTTACTGATATAAAGGAGGGTTCAAACCCACACAGTTATTACAGATCAGCACCCTTCTCTGATTTTCAGACTTCCATCAGCAACTACAGACACCGTTCGGATTCACATCTACAGGCTCTTGACACTGTCTATCATCATGTCTTCTCACAGCCGAAACGCCAGTGAAAGCAGCCACAATTCCCTGCTCCGTCTTCCTAGCCCCATCGAGCTAGATGAAGACCACACCTTCTCCAGAGCATCTCTCTACCCTCTCGATCACACAGACTACGAGCCTTGTCGCAAGAGAATCATAAACACGAGCTTCGGTGCCCGTCAGATCATCCGTTTCATTAACCATCTTGAGATCCATGACCCCGCCCAGCACGATGCCACGGTGAAGAGACTTGTCGAGATTGGCGTCGATGTTGAAGACTTGGTTCGTCTCTCGGAGCGTCGTGCTGAAGTTCCATGGGAGGAGTCTTGGCCGTATAACTGGGAGAAAAAGCAGGGTTTGGTGTTGGGATATATGAAAAGGAACTTGCCTCGTTGGATTGCGATTATGAAAAAGACTGAGGCTCGGGAGGCTGCCGAAGCCATGGGTGAAACTCTTGAAGACGGTGAATCAGATGATTTGATTGGCGAGGTTATTCTGGAGGACAAGGGAGAGGAACGTGCTGAAGTTGAAGAGACCAAAGGTTCACCGAATGAGGATATCATCAGTGAGGCCAGTTCTCCTAAGCGTTCTATGACTCTCATGGAATTGATTTCTTCCTATCGCAAGGCCCATGCGGAGCAAAAACTAGCTGAGCAGATGCAAAACAACACGGAGATTGAAATCTGATATGGGGGAGCTGGGCAGTTTGTTCGTCTCACTTATTTCATCTCTTTGTCTATGGTTGGCTTTTGAGTTTGGAAGTTGGCTTTTTTTATATTCAAATAAATCTTTGAAAATATTGTCTTGTGTAGAGTGCAATTGGAGAATTTCCCACGAGGTTTTATGAGCTTGATCTTAGTGTTACCATCCAGTGTCAAATGTGAATGCTGACATACCTCTGTATCAATGTCACAAGAAGTGGTTAAAATATGCTACAGGTAACAGGGACTTTAGTTATGCAAAGGAACCGAAGGATTGACTGCATTTGGAACTTTTGAAATGGTCAGACAATTTGGGTAGCAACCACGCGTACTATTGTCACCATAGCGCTCTTTTCATAGACCAGATGAATTGATCTGCATGCCGTCTGTTCCGGCGTGAGACTTGTCAAAAAGCCTACCCAAAGTGAATGCGCTGCTATCACATGACTGGCCTAATTGCCTCAATATATAAACTAAGTGAATAGTGCTTACTTCTCAAATGTTTGTGCCCTCCATTCATTCCAGAACTCAGTCTCTTGACTACACATTTCGAAGACACAACTTCTTTCCCCCTCGCCATTCTCAGTTTCGTTGGAGCATAAGCTTAAAGCCACTGGTCTCAACTGGCCTTGCTACCGTGCACCCTATCGACAGAATGACTAGCAAAACCTCATCTCGAGTGACACCGAGGCCTGGCGAACTTCCAGACGCAAAACGGGACGCTCTAAGGGCCTTCGAAGTCTTGAGAGACGGCGGTATCATCATTGCTCCAACGGACGTCGGGTACGGCATGATTGCCGCAAGCGTAGATGCAATCGAGCGTATCTTTATTGCCAAGAGGCGCAAGCCAGGACATTCCATGGGCGTCATCGGAACATACGGCCTTCTCACAAGACTATATGATGTTACGGATGAGAAATGCACCATCGTTCGAACATTCACAGAAGAATTAGGTCTGACGGTTGCTTTCGTTGGAAAATTAAAAGAGTCCGCTACGGAGCTCATCCCGAATGTTGAGCGAGTTGTTAAGAACGGTACTCTAGGTTTCGCCATTGGCGAAGGCCCTTTCTCACGGGAACTTGCGCGACTACATGACGAGAATGGCTTGGTGATGGTAGGCAGCAGTGCCAACCTGACAGATCAAGGACAGAAGTTCCGAGTTGAAGATATTGAGCCTGAGATTGTGGAAGCAGCTGATTTGGTCATCAACTATGGTCGGCAGAAATGGCATTTGTATGGAAGAGCTGGGACTATCCTGGACCTGGATAATGAACGTGTCCTACGGATCGGAGCAAACTATGAGAATATAAAGGAGAAGCTGATTGATCTTTTTGGTTGGAGTGTTCCAGAAGATCCGGACTATGATATGGCTGGAAAGAAGACACTTGGCTTCTCAATCAGAGGGAGTTCTGATAGTTGAAACTTAGAGCGGAAAATTGAAGGTGAATACGAGATAATTTAAAACTCATAATATTTCTATAAATAATAGTAGATAGATGGTATATATCCAGACTCCAGACTCCTGTCCCCGTTCATGTTCGATGCTGTGCCGTGTTATCAGCTGGCAGCTCATGCGTGAAATGAGTTGGCGACCCTCCCATTTCCCATGGTCCATGTCTCGCAGCGTTATCACTCGGTGCCTCCACAGGTGCATATTCATACTTCGGCCCATCTTCTGCCGTAAGTGCAGGAGGTGCAGCCTTGTTCGCTCGTCTCCGTCTCCATAGCATGAAACCAGCGCCCGCGATGAGAAATGCTCCAGCGACAGCGCCCACTGCCACTCCTGCAGTTGCTCCCGTGGATAGTCCCGATGACGGCTCGTCTTTCGACGAAGCAGAGGGTACGTCATCACTTGTAGTTTCACTTGCTTCGTCGGAAGTTTTTGTCTTGGGGTTCGGTTTCTTTGTTCGTGTACCCGTTGGCGCTGAAGTTGTTGCAGACGATGGATCGGTGATGTTGAATGTATGACTTGCGAAAAGGGCTCCGGTATCGCCTGTCTTGAAAAGCCAGAAACTAAATGAGTTCCCGTCGGCGGGGTCGATGCCTTGATATGATGCGATCCATATGTATTCCTTCGACTTGCTGTTTGCTACATCACTGTTAATCAAGAACTCATGGCTGACTTCCGACAAGCCTACATTGTAAGTTGTATCTCTTGCCAGTATCGGTTTGCCACATTGTAAGATCAGTGAACTCAGCATCCGTCTCCCAGGTAATCTTGATCCTCTCCCCCAATTTATAGTGAGGGTTGTTAATTCTGGAGTCGCTCGGCGGTGGGTTCGTGAATGCAGCGGTCACCATCTGATGAAGAGATAGAAATGCCAATATGGCAAGTAATCGACGAGCCGCCATCTTCGATGTTTTAATGACGGAACTCGGTGGTGCGGAAGAGAGAAAGGCAGCGAAGAAAAGACGACACGCGACACAAAAGATGATTACATCTTATAGCTTACTCGCTGATCCCTCTACTGGTGGGCGCAATGGATGCATTACAAGGATCGACGTCCTGCAAATGTCCTTAATTAAGAAACGGGAATGAGCCTTACCATTCATCTAGTCTCCGTTAGTGAGTGGCTTGTGTGTGTCAGACAGATATTGGCCCCCGTTGTCAACAGGTGTGTTGATGAAGAGTGTTGCTGATTAAAGCATCGTCAAACGAAGTTTGTAACGTTTGCAATATGCGATGGCTTTCAGGCCATACATCCTTCAAAAGTATCTGCAACAGGCGCTCGAAAGATCTTTTACAGCCAGAGATGTCGAGCTCTTCATCAGTAGAGAATCAGACATCAACTTGGATCATCCCTGCTAAGACATCGGTGAGATGATCGCTGAGTCGCCCGGTGCAATCAAAAGCCCGCTTCCTTCGGTGCCTCAGCCCCCCCGGTTTCAAGACGCTAGGATCGACAACCCCATCACCGATGTTTCATCTCACTCAGCTCCCATTACTGAACTGGAGATGAAGGCTTTTCCAACGTTTGTCCAGAAGTAACTTCCTGGCCATCTGTAGACAGAGGTAATTTAACATTTGATTGCAATAGCAACGCTCAGACAAGTGCCCACTCTCTCGCTTCTCCTATCGTAACACCTCGATTCTCGCATTCACGGCTCACTTGCTGTCACTAATGCATGCGAAGTTTGGGGATCTGACTTAGCGCTCGTGTGATTGGTTCTAGTCATCCCTGTTGCGATCCTTCTCGGTCCCGAGACTCGGAAAGACTGGCCGTTGACCAAGGACACCGCAGCCTACTATTAAATGACGGCTTTCATAGCATCTTGAGTTACTATCTCATTTTTAGACACGGGTATATGCTTTGCAGTCTTATATACCGAGTATATAGAAGGATTGATGTGTTTGGAGATGGCTAAAGCTACATGATCCTTGGTGTTCGGAGCCTCCTGGTTGAAATGATCGACCTCAGCTAGCCGTATCTGGCTAGATACACCGGCATTGCATCTAGGCCAGCCTCTCCGACTCTCACTATTTATCGCCACGGATTCTTTGACTGGTGGGGTCCTTGACAAAGCCACTCACTGCTAACATTCTTGTTCATACCTTTAACCTTCCATTTTCATAGGTGATGAGGATAAGTTTTATTTATTTGAACCCACTTGAGTGTTTTTCACGGCCAAGCCCAGGGCTTGTTTAAACTGAATACCCTGAACTCCACATGCTTCGTGTATGTCGTCTTGGCTCAGGCTTTGTTTACATCCTTGTTTGAGCTGCTTGATTTTTCGGGAAACTAGCTTGACAGAAGACATTCGGGTAGGCAATATGTGAGATCAGGACATAGACTATCGTCAAAATTGTTATCAAATTCGAAGCCCGTTATACATTTTGACACAGTAGGTCTTCTCAAGCCAAAGACCAGATGGAGCAGTATTGAGTTTCGTCAAAGAACAATCAATCTAGCGGAATACAAGTAAAGCCTTCTCATTTTGCCTAGAATATCATTGGAGGAGAGCTGATCAGACAATGGCAATGGTGGATACGGAAGACCGTTACTTTTGTTGATTCTCAAGACCCGGAAACTCAACGAACCGCAGACTAAATGACGCAACTCGATCACAGCGGAGGCATCGGGGTTCATGCATAGCGTTCAACCCACTGCAAGTTCAACTACTTCGGTAATCTATAGTAGAAGCACGGCAGACTTGTCCGTTCCGAGTATCCGAAAAAGCAGGGACGATAATATTAGCGGACCCTCTTGTTCTCCGATATCCGTCAACAAGGTACGTTGCGTGGCGATGGACTCAGGACGGAGATAAGATACGAGTCGGTGGACAAAGAACAAATCCTTACAATGTAGTTCATAGCGAAGAAGTTGAAAAAAGAAAATGGCCATAGAAAATCTAATGCAGTTCTTTGATCAAGCTGGATAAATGCACAAGATCATTACCCAAAACCGGAGTTGTATCAACAACTGATGATGTCAGTCTCAAGCTCCGATTGGCCCCGAGATCATGCGTAAGCCCGCCTAAACTCCGCGGATACGGTGGGGGCAGGTTGCTTAGCAGGCTTAGCTTACCTGCATAAGCAGAAGCTACCTATTGATGAGGTGGAACTGAATTTTTGATCTCAGCAACACGAGAGATTTTTCTCTCACTCAACCTCAAAACCCTCCCACTCCCTATTCTTAAGTATCATTCCTACAAATCATTGTACATCTGCATGTTATTACTCCAAGATCTGAAGCGGATGGTACCGTCTCTTCTGTCAGCATCGCGGTAAACGCCACAAAGAGGGGCTCAAGATCCCTAATTCAGCCTAAGACGTCAGCATTCGAGGCTCAGCATCAATTCGCGCGCATTTCACCAGAAGACCTCTCATCACAATCTTACCTAGTCAATTAAACTCTAAGTATTCATCACAATGAGTCGTTTAGCGGGTTGGTTCCGGTCTGGAACCGCGACGCCAGCTACTGAGGCCAACAGCGATGCTGGTTCAGTCACCACCAAAGACAACATGGCACGAGAGATGGAGGACATTGACGACGCCATGGCATCGTGCAGTCTCATCATGAACGACGATATCGATGGAGCATGGGAGAAGCTGCAGACGGGAGACTCGTCCTTTCACCAGCTAGGACTGGCAGTCACCATCTTCATGCGCTCCGTGCTGGGCTTTGAAAAAGCCGTCATGACCGAGACCACCACCAAGCTCGATGAATGTGAAGCGAAGGCTTGGGCAGACTACAAAAAGGCTCAGAAGCATGGAAAAGCTCGTGCTGGGAGTAAATTGTATCCTCCTGGTACAGAATTTGAGCTCGTTCGCGCCGAGACACAGCTCATGGGTGCTGTGGTGGGTGTTTTGCATGAGAGTCTTATCGATGCGATGAAGAGCTTTCTCAAGCTTCGCAAGGCGTTTATGACGCTTGATGCCATTATTGAGGCTGAGGCCAAGACACTCAAAGACATGCCTCAGTCGACTTCAGAGGCATCGCTGTCTGCTAAGCCGATTACTGAGATGGATAAGAGTATGGAGAAGCTTGATATCGAGTCCGCTTCTGGAACACAGACACCCGCGAATGGAGGCTCGTCAAGCTCGTCAAGCACGGGAGATGAGAAGATTGATGAGGGTGCGCCGCTGCGTGAGGCTCGATCGAAGCCTACCGAGTCCGACTCTGTTCTTCTTGAAAACCCTCTAGACATCTTTGTTCACTCTGGGGCCAACATGTGTTTTGGTATGATTCTTCTCATGTTGACCCTCGTTCCTCCTGCTTTTACTCGTCTTCTTTCCGTCGTTGGCTTTCGTGGTGATCGTGAGCGTGGAGTTCGCATGCTCTGGCGCTCCACTGCTTACGCCAACGTCAATGGCGCCATCGCTGGTCTTGTTCTACTGTCTTACTACAACGCTCTTCTCGGCGCAGTCGACATTATCCCTGATGCAAAGGATTTTGACGAGGGTGCTGAGATTGTTGGACCTCCACGAGAGAAATGCGAGAAGCTTCTTGCGTCGATGCGCTCTCGATACCCTGACTCGCGACTCTGGCTCATTGAAGAGGCGCGACTGCACAGCAATGAAAGGGATCTCCCCAAGGCCGTTGAGGTTCTCACCACCGGTGGTGAGTCCAAGATGAAGCAAGTCACAGCACTCAACAACTTTGAGCTTTCCCTCAATTCAATGGCCATTCAGGACTGGCCTCTTATGCGTGACTCTTTCATGCGATGTCTCGAGCTTAACGACTGGAGTCACGCACTGTACTACTACATGGCAGGCATCGCATCCGTCGAACTCTACCGCGACGCCGTAGTCGCTGGAGACAAGGATGAGGCGCGGCGCCAAAAAGCCAAAGCGGAAGAATACTTACGTAAGGCACCAGGTGTCGCGGGTAAGAAGCGCTTTATGGCGCGTCAATTGCCCTTTGAAGTGTTTGTTCAGCGCAAGATACAGAAGTGGGAGGACCGCGCTAAGAGCTTTGGCGTCGATCTTGCTGATGCGATTGGACCCAGTCCCGCGTTGGAGATGAGTTACATGTGGAACACCATCAAGCGCATGGGACCCGCTGAGCTTGAGAAAGCAGTTGGGGGGATGAGTTGGGACAGATGTACTGCTAAGCAGGAGGTTGTGGATAAGATCAAGGCAGAGGTTGATGAGATGGGAGCTTGGGCGCTCGTGAGCGCCTCGTTATTCCGCAACCAGAAAAAGTTTGTCGAGGCGAGGGACTTGTTGGAGACGCACGTCTTGAAGTTTGAACGGTAAGTTCAAGTTTTACATTTGACATTGTATCACTTTGGCTAACAAGGGCAGCATCGCATTCAAGGGCCCGACAAAGGACGACTACGTCCTCGCGGCAGCAGTGTACGAAAAGGGCGCCATCGCATGGTCAGAGTGCTGCAATCCTCCCGAGGGCACACCAGATGAGATTGCAGCGTACAGACGAGAGAAGTACGACGAATGTGTGAAGCAAATGGATGTCGCCAAGGTATGGGAGGGCTTTGTGCTGGACACCAGAATAGGCATGAGAGTCCAGAGCGGCATTGAGACGCTGAGCTGGTTTGCCAAGAAGATGGGATATAAATAGACTGGACAAGCAATGGGACTGATGGGACTTTGTACACTTAGACGGCTGCACGTTGTTTGCGGGGAATTGACTTTAATGTCAATAGAAAGAATGGCTCGTTCAATTGCCGGCGCGTTTTGATCTCAATCGCGAACTCCTCCTCTTACCGCCATCATCTCCATTTGTCAATTTGTCAATCCCTCCCTGGAGAGCACTCACACCGCTATCCAACTTATTCGCCGACCTCTCCTTTACGTTATGTTTCTCCGCCTCAGCCCTCACATCATCGAGTACGTCCCTCCCCTTTCCCGTATCATTCGCCCAGTCCAAAACTCCCCAGGCGCCGAAATTGCAATCGCCTCCGCTCGCGTAATGAATCGCTCTGCGACGCGTCATTCCACCCATGATTATGCCAGGGACGACACTGTACCCTGACGTGGTGATTGTCTCTTCAACCGTGCAGAGCGCAAGGAAGAGGAAGTACGTTACCATGTGAGGGCGCAGGGCGATGGCGGGGAGGTACATTGGGAAGAAATGATGCAGAAGAAAGGGGATTGGGTGATCTGCAAATACGAGAAGACTGTACGGCGCTGCTGATCGTACGTGACTGAAGCGCCTGTGAAGCTTGCCGATTGCACCGCTCGAGTGTAAAAGGTTGCGGTGAATGTAATAAGTCAACACCTCACGCCCCGTCATCATGATCACCAGGTGTTTCGCCAACTGCCACGGCAGAGGCAACAAGGCCGTCGGATTAAAATCATTCTCACCGACTGCATATCTAAACACCAAATGCGACGCGCCCTCCAGCAACGTCACGCACAAGAGGTTCACCAACACGAGACCCAGCTGTCGCGTAAGCAAGCGCGCATCTCGCGGGGCGAGCGAAGCACGGCCGCCAAATTTGATCGACTCAGCGAGGCTTGGCACCGCCGTATCAAAGAGCAGCGATACAAGCGACGGTATGAGGAACAGAATTATGCGCGTCGCGAGGGACCCGATGAGGCGCACGCGGAAGGGCGTGTGGGTTAGGACGAAGGTGGTCCACTGCACGTAGAAGAAGAAGATGTTGAGGGATGTGGACCATGAGGCTGAGGCGGGGGAGAGGAGGTAGGATATTATTGGGAGGGAGAGAAGGACGTCCATTGCTAGCAGCTGGCGATGGGGACTGTGGCGCAGATGTAGAGTTTTAGATTGGAACTGCCACGAGATTTGTTGCTTAATTTTTTGGGGTTTATTTTAGTGAACGGGTGAGGATTGTTTCATTGGCATGACGTCGCGGTAGTTTTTATCCTGGAACCTGGGGAGATTTGGGATGATGATCTGGGGCTGAAGAATGACGTCGATGTGGCTAAGTAAGGCTCAGTCAGCCACAAACCTGATTGATGCCGTTTGATGCAGATGACACAGAGAACAGCCTAAAATGCAGTACTCTCGATGTGATCTCCTGCTGTCAGCATCTAACAACATCGTTGAATCTCATTTCTGGACTGGACGAGTCTGTGTATTTTGGAGCTATGGCAATTGAGACGATGCTTGGTGGACCAGATGCAGGTACCGTACCAACCGATGCAAGGGAGATGATTAAGCACCAGGGCCAGAAAATAAGGCCATGGTTCCATGCCTGGCAATAAAAACAAACAATATCAACAATAATCTCTCCATCTCTGTTCCCGGTAATTATACAGTCAATTATACTCCGTGATATGTCACTCCTCGCAGTCTAGCAGATTGGATGAAATTGGGCTACTCTAATCCAAACAGCTCCAGTCTAAAACGAACAACCGCCGCTGTGGAGCAGTGGAGTTTCCAGTTAATTGACCCCTTCTACCCGTCGCAGATCACCAACCAGCGCCAACACTTCAGTCAAGAGTCTGGGTGTTCTTGTAGTCAAGTTAGAGTTTGGAATAGTGAAACCGACAGTGTAGATGGAGGGAGTCACTGGAATGCTGATGAGATGGAATGTAGATTCATTGTCGGATTGGGGCAGGGTCTAGGCTAACGGGAAAGGAATAAGCTCCAGGGGAAAGAAAACTTGACTTTTCAGGGGTCCAGAGAGTGGGCTCAGGGGTGGATTGTCTGTTCGCTGAGGAGAGTGCGCGAGAGAGGCACAGCGATAAACAACCCGGAATCACATCTGGAGGTGTTTCTCTTGTTTTTCCTTTCTGCTTGGAGATTTGTCACTCTTGGTCATGCGCACGGAATTCCCGTCGGGACGAACGCTCCCGAGTTGGCGATAGCGTCGGGTCACTTCAGCCAACGTTCAGCCCCTCGAGGCGTGGCATGTTGAAACCATTCCTCCCCCCCCAGAATCTCGACTTGTCCTTCTCCAATCATTTATTCTCGACTGCAGCAGAGTCTAAGCACTTGAGCTGCAATATGAGTCTTGGGCTCTAAGGCTGATTGATTGGCCCAGTCCCTGTCCTAGCTTCTGTATGTCCCCCCTGGCCTGGCCTGGCCTAGCCTTGTCCCCTCTCCCATTTTGTCTCTCTCGCTTCTCCTCGTCAACCATCTTCCATTTGCGCGACCACCAAATTATTACCCAACCCAACCTGCTTCTGCTCTTCATCCTTGACGTTTTCTTATCTTTCTCCCTTGATTATTCTTTTTTTCCTGTTCGGCTTCTTTTCCTTCTTTCTCTCTTCTCTTGCTACTACGCGACAATCGGAGGATAAACCCACTTGGCTCAATTTAATCTTCCTAGTACAGCCACCGCGATCCACCATCACCACTTCCACCAGACGAGCTAATATCCCCAGAGAGAATCCTCCCTCGTCGTGACACTTTTTTCGCTCATCCCTTATTCCAAGGGCGAGAAGCCGCGCCACCCTTTGTCCGCGCGAGACACTATCGTCGACCCGTGAGACACAGCATCGCGACCGCTGCCTGCCTCCCTCGGCATCCACTTCTTTTCCGTGACTCGACCCAGAGTCCCTCGCCCTAACCATGGATTTTGACTCGGCTGATGTCCCCCCTATCCCTATGCGCGCCCATAATCACCATGCTCATTCTCGACGACGCTCTCTTCAAGGCCCCTCCTCGTCAAAGCGCAACTCCGTTCTTCCCCCCGCCAGCCCCGAAGTCATCTCCAACCTCATCACCAGCCTCAGCGTCATCTCGAGGCCTGCGACAAACCATTTCGAGGCATCGCCCACGAGCCTGTCACTACCCGCGACTCCCGGGCACGGTAGCTTTGGTGTGGACTACGGAGCGTTTCATCAGCCTAGCCTCGACGACCTGAGACAAGACCCCGTGTCACTCGACGAACTCGCCGCGTTACCTCCTGTCATACGCACCTCGAAACCCCCCAGCGGTTATTCACCTTTGACAGCGACTAAAAGCCCCAGAAGTCCCAGAAGTCCAACCCGCGAGGGTTCCGGTGGACTGCGATCATTTATCCGAAATAGCACATCTCGACCGTCCTCAAGAGGATCTTCAGCTGCGTCAAAGAACGATGATGCCCAGAGTATAGGGAACCTTTCGATCGAACGTCGCGGTGCCTCGACCCCCGAACTGAACCATAAACAATCACACGATAGCTGGGGTAGGAAGACAACAAGGAGTCAAAAAGGCCTCATGTACATGAGTTCCAAGGAGCGTCTGCGGGAGAAGGAAGCCGAGAGGAAGAGGGTTTCGGGCGGAGTCTCGGCCTCGTCTTCTGGTGCTCTTCCTGGCGAAAGTGTTCACAGCGGTGGGCGCAACGATCCATTCTTTGCTGAGACTGCGATCCGTGAAGAGTCGCATTACGAGCTGCCAATCGAACGCCCGATGGATGCACCTTGCGCTATCCCCGCGCGGAACTCGAGTCTGGCCAAGACTGGTCCGCAGAAGAGATCAAGCGCGAGGAGGTCAAGACGGGAGGATGGATCGGCCAATGATGTGATCCCGGAAGGTGAGGAACACAGAACTCGGGATAGGGAGTCGAGCCGAAGGAAGCATAGTCATTCTGGCCATGTCCAGTCGAGGTCATCCACCAGATCACCCGTCTATGGCCTCAAGGACGCATCCCCATCAAAGAGTACCAGTGTGGCGGGTAGGAGTTTCCTCGACGTGAATGACGGCTTCAGTGACGAAGAAGACGAGGGCGCTCCATTTCCTGCTGTCGCTCAGGGTCGAAAGCGAGATCAGGGCAACGACCGCAACGATCGAAGACGATCTGGTCGACAGAGCCCGGCACCGAATGAGGCTATCAAGGTGAAGCGCAGCAGCTCCCGACTGAAGCGTTTGTCTGCACCACTGAATCACAAAGTCGACGAGCGGGCCCGTGATTCACCCAGTCCCCAACCAGTGCAGAACCATGCCCCGGCTGGTTACGAGCGCCCTCAATCTGCTGATTCTGTCGATGATGCTGTTGAGTCTTATTTGTGCTCACCACGTTTGTCACAAAAGATTCGACATCCCCAAACAGGTCGTGTTATATCCTTCTCAGAAGTCGGTGACTCTGAGGGTTCTGCAGTCTTTTGCTGCGTTGGAATGGGGTTGACGAGATACATCACCGCCTTTTATGATGAGCTGGCACTGACATTAAAGCTGCGGCTTATTACCCCGGATCGACCGGGTGTTGGCGATAGCGAGCCTTATTCTGATGGCACTGCTACGCCGCTGAGTTGGCCAGGTAAATTGATGTTTCTTCAATTGAGAAGTAGGCGCTAACTGTTGCAGATGATGTTTATGCTATTTGCCAGACTCTCAAGATCACCAAGTTCTCTATCCTCGCTCACTCAGCCGGTGCCATCTATGCCCTTGCTACAGCACTTCGAATGCCTCAACATATCCGCGGTCGAATACACCTCCTCGCGCCCTGGATCCCTCCCTCCCAAATGAACGTTTTCGGCACCTCACAGACTCTCCCGCCAACCAACGCCATCCCTACCTCACAACGAATCCTCCGAGCCTTACCGACGCCCATCCTGAAAGCTGCAAATAGTAGCTTCATGACTGCGACGAGTAGTTCAATCACCAGTTCATTACCCAAAACACCACGACGAGGAAAGCGAAAGAACAATGGCGGTCGAGACAGCACAGCTAGTTCGCGCAACGTTACGCCGAGCTTGGATAAAGAGAACGTGTATAACAAATCACCCGGTCACGGCGACACGGAATTGGAACCTCCCAATGCCTCGGAGACCATGAACAGAATGAGTATTCCTCAAGGTACAAGAGGTGATTCAGATATCATCGCAGCCGCAGCCGACGCCATGGCGGATAAGGAACGCCAAATGACCTACGATCTCCGATTAACGCACGCTATTTGGGAACTTGCCACAACAGGTGCAAATCCCGCCGTCGACCTCCTCGTCTGCCTCGAGCGTCGTCACACAATCGGCTTCCGCTACGTCGACATCACAAGACCCGTAGTCATCCACCACGGCAGTAGAGATACCCGCGTCCCCGTCGACAACGTTAAATGGCTCGGCAAGACGATGCGACGCTGCGAGGTTCGTGTTCTTGAGGGTGAAGGCCACGGTCTCATGGCTAGCGCGAGTGTGATGGGCTCTGTGCTCATGGAGATGAGTAAAGAGTGGGAGGATTGGATGAAGGTCACTGGTGCAGATGGGAGGAAAGATCGTGAGAGGGGACGACGAGGGACTCTCGTGCGATAACGTAATATCTTAACATGCTTGTCTGATCGAATGGTCGGTCTTGATACCCCAGAGAGACAGGCTTCATGCTTGGTTTGGTTGAGGGACCAAGGTTGGAGTAGGATATCTCGTTTCTTTTTTACATAACATTAATCTCGGGGACTATCATGTCCCCACGTAATGTCTTTTACATATCAACGCTTAATGATAGTTACTCTCAATGATACCTTCACGCTTCTCTGCTTTAATTAGATTATCCCTCCGCGAGCATCCTCGTCCAATCAAACTTCCGCCATCCCTTCTTGAAGCCCTCGACTCTAGGATCGCCCCTCACCCACCGTCCTTGCTTCTTCATAACATGCGGCTCCGCATCAACAATGCCCCCCAGCACTTCACGCGCGAAAACATCGCCCTTTGGCCAGCGACCCGCATCTTCAACAATATGGCCCAATCCACCATCTAGTGTAAACCATACATGGAAATACGGCATCTCCTTCGCGATGGAACGTCTAAACGCGGAGCGGCCCATGCCGTCGCGCGCTTTAGCGCCTGTGTCGATGATCTTGCGGTGCTGACTCCACTCTTCGTCGGACGACAGGAACGCCTCTTTGAAGTACGCAGGGGCCGTGGCGCCTTCTTCGTAGGGGATCGGGACGGCGACCATGGCTGCGTGCATGCGGCGATGGGGCTGCGCTGCGTTTTCGTAGAATACGACCTCGCGACCTTGTTCGTGATACATTCGTGTCAAGCTCTTCATGAAGTTTCGTATTTCCTCCCACTCGTCGTCGTCGCACTCTAAGAGATTCGCGCGGTGCGCGAGAGGGACGATGACGGCGCCGCCGGGGGAGATCTCGGGTTCAGTTGCGAGAGTGAGGAAGGCGCGCGTTCCGAGGGCGATGACGGGTGCGAGCGGCGGTTGGTTCTTGTCTTCGTGGTGGCACAGGGGACAATTATCGAGCGCGCGCGACATCTTCTGGAACTCGGACACGGCCATGTTCTTGAGGTTGATGTCGGATTTGTGCAGGCGCTTGGCGAGCTTCTCGGCGTTTTCGTCCATGTAATCCAGGTCGTTATCGAACTTGCCGTCCTTGGCGATGCGTTCTGCTAGACGGAGACCTTCACCGCCAGCTTGGTTCTTCGTGCGACGTTCCTCGCGGACCATATCGTCAATCGTCATTTCTGTGTTCTCTTCGACGTTTCCGCGCTCGCGGCCACGTTTGTTGGTGATGACCTTGGCCTCGTTACGCGTGCCGGCGAGCTGACGGTTGTCCATCACGCTGAGAACGACGGCTTCGGGGTTGGATTGGGCTGTGGCGAACATTGCTGCGGCTTTGTTGTATTCTTCCTCGAGCTGGGCGGCATTCGGGGCGCGGCGGAGTTTTGCTTTCATCATTTGCGCGCGGAGGCGGTTGAGTGCGGTTTGGTCCATCACGGGAGTTGATTGAGGATGCGTGTCGGGAATAATTGTTCCTTGTTCAGGCTCTGGAGGTGGTGAATCTTTGCGCTGGTTCTTGATCCTCTCACGGTAGAGGTCGCCAGTTGGCTTGTCGTGCCCCTTGTAGTCTTTACCGTAGATCTTGCGTCGCTCCATCTCTTCCTTCTCTTCCCTCGCGTCATCGAAATATCGCAGGTCGCCAAAGCGCTCCATGGCGACGTCTTCAATTGGACGACCGCTTTCTTCAGCTGCTGTGTACGCAGCTTTGAGTTTGGTCATTCGCCATGAAGAGCCAGCGTCGCCGAAAGTGTAATTTACAGTTCGTTCGGTTGGAATGTTGAGCTCGTCGATGGACTTGCCCTCGTTGATGTCTTGGATATGGGTGTTGATCTCGCGCTTGGACACGACACGCTTTGGCTCGGGCTTTGGAGGTGGTGACTTGTTGTCGGGTCGGTGGATGTAGTCGACCTCGATGGAGGAGGGAGCTGTCATCCAAGAGTCTCGCTGGAGAGATTTCGATCGATCGACTGGATCTTGGGTGGATGGCTTCTCCTCGTCGGGGATGGGGAGGTCTTCCTTGGGGTCTGTTGTCTTGCGATGTCGGTCGTCGCTGTGTCGTCGTGATGGGTGTCTGTCTTGGTCGTCGCGCGAATGGCGCGAGCGCTTACTTCGGTGGCCATCATCTTCGTCATCGTGTCTCCGACGATGGCGATGTCTATGTCCGTCTCCGTCTCTGTCTCTGTCTCTTTCGCGTTCCGAGTCCTGTCGGTGATGATGCCTATGTTTGCGATGGCGCTTTTCGTCTTGGTCGCGTTCTGTGCGCTCCCTCTCCGCCTTCTCAGCGGCCAGCGACTTTTCAAACTCGTCTAGGCCGTCCATTTTGAGGGTATGGGGTCGTGGATAGAGCACAATTGAAGTGTTGATGGAGAAGTATTGGTTTGATGGGCTGAGCTGTTACGTCAGGAGCGAAAAGCTGATCCAGCTCAAAGTGGGGCCACCTCGGAGCTTGGGTTATGACGAACAGCTTCAGAACTAAGACACCCTAGAGCGGCTTCGATCAAGAAATTCATTTTATATCCTGTGCTTGCTGTTCATCTTTGGCTCAGCCATTGAAATACAAATGAGATTTGGTCTTGTGGTTTTTTATCTTTCGTTTTTCCATGAACTACAACGGATGCATTTTGACGGTCTTCAGAATACTGCTCTCAAAACTTATAGTTCCTTCAGGTTCAGGCCTAGCCAACCGAATTTGTTAACGAGACTACAAAACTGAATAAGACATCTATACAAAAATAAGCACAAGGGTATTAATTAAATCAACTAAATAGGTACATAGAGAACTGTCGCTAAGAAAAATGTATATCCTCATCACCCTCATTGGCGTGCCTTCTGAGCTAGCCATGATTTGTAGTGATCATCCAACGTCTCGCTCAGAGGCCGATACACTACCCCAAGCTCTTTAATACCACGTTCATTGCCAACCTCGAACCGAACTCCAAGATTCGCCCGCATCCACTTCTGCGTCAGCCCGAATAGAGGCCCAACGACCCGAACCAGTAGATTCGGCAGCGTATGACGCGGAAGAGCCCAGCGGCGTTTGGCTTGGGGACGTATCTGCTTTGAGATATCCGCAAATCTGATCATCTCCCTCTCACAGACGATGTATCTCCCCTGCGCAGACTCCGTCTCTGCTGCTCTGATATGCGCTGTAGCAACCTCCCTCACGTCAACGGTGCAGAAGCTCAGATCAGGCACGCCGAACCAAAGCTGTCCGCTGAATAGTTCATCAAGCAAGAAGAGACTCCCAGAATCTGAACCAGTGGTGAGTGAAGGGCCAAGAACTAGTCCAGGGCAAATGACAACCATGTCCCAGCGTGACTGAGCCTTTTGGATTTTCCAAGCTTCTTTCTCGGCGACGACTTTGGAATAGTGATATGGATTGTGGGTAACAGAGCTTGACTCGTTGAAGTAGCTCTCGCTGAGGATGTTGTCTTTCATGCTCTTCACATCGATGTAGTCTCCAAAAATAGCACCAACTGAAGAATGTTAATAATTGCAGGGCTGCAGAAATTGGCTTCTTACTAGTTGATGTCAGAACCACCCGTTTGACACTTTCAGTGCTATTCACGCTGTTCAAAACATTGCGCGTTCCCTGCAACGCAGGATCTACCATCTCTTTCTGGCCATCCTTGATCTTCTCTGCCATCAAAAACGGAGAAGCAACATGATGGACTACCGAGCAGTCCTGCATAGCAGGTTCGAATGATCCTGGCTTGAGAAGATCTGCTTCAAAGAGGTCTAGTTTCCCAGGGTACTTCTCTTGTAAAGTTCGCAACGGTTGGACTTTTCGCGTGTTGTTCAAGTCGCGTACAGTAGTGTGCACGGTATATCCGGCTTGGAGGAGCTGGTTGACGAGATGAGTGGCGACAAAGCCACTGCCGCCTGTGACCATATGGGTTTCTGGTGCCATGATTTCGAATTATGGGCGCTAAGATGCTAAGGAGATGTGTATGCCTCTTTTTGTTGATGTGGATCATTGAAGCCTTATAAACAACTTTGGATCTGGCGTTTCTCGGCGTCCGCGGGCGTGGGTGGATACGTCGGCATCTTATTCTGTATCCAGGTGGTATCAAACGGTTGACCAGGCACTATAAATGGTCTACCCCGCAACTTTAAGGTAGATCTGATGGTGATTTGAATGAGATTAACATCAAGATTGGTCTTTGTGGGCCTAAGGTCACTCGTTCCCTGGGCTGTAGTTATAGAGAATGGTCACTTCCGTCAGCCTCATGATCCTTGCTGCAGTTTCACTATAATGGAGAGCTTGCTCAACTTTTATAAAGAATGGGCTTATAAGCTATATAAATAAGTGATAGTTGCGCAAATCAAGTGCCTTCGATGCTAAAGTTGATCAAGGTCAATTCGCAAGATGTCAGTTAAAAAGCTGTGCTGCAACTAACCTTTGCCCAATAACAGGCTCGATGTCTTCAGTCTACAGCCTCACTAAACCGCATCAGGTAATCCGACGTCTTATCACCCCATATCAACTCCCAAGACCGCCAAGCTTTCAATCGCATCCTCTACAATTCAATTGCTTATCCTCTTCACGTGCCTCAGCGAGTCAAAGTCTAGAGCCGACCCGCATATCCCCAGTTCGCCCCCACGAGCTATCTCTGCTTAAGGGTTGATCCCGCAAGGATAATGCTCCAATCATCCCCGCAGACCTCGGCCTACTCCGTATGGGGTGAAGGCACAAAAAAAAGTTACACAAGGGACGAGGCAGGGAAATAAAAAAAACCTCGGCTGCGCTATTTTCGTCCTTATTTATTCCCTTTTTTACGAATAACCTGTCATTTCTCCGTTTGGTTGAGCACGCGACATCAGCTTTCCAGGATGGCTGCTATTCCCGATCCCGAAAAGGAGTCTAAATCCGAAGCGCCTCAACTCGTCAGCGAGGATCAGCTTGGAGTTCAGAATGTCTATGGCGATGAAACGCATAGAAGGCTCAAGGGCCGACATATTCAACTTATTGGAATCGGAGGAACGATTGGCACTGTTCTTTTTGTATGTCTTACAGTTGTCTCCAACGCTACGGCTTAGCAGCCTGAGCTATCCATTGATCCATGGCTGACAACATCGCAGGTCCAAATCGGCAAAGGTCTAATGCAAGGCGGTCCAGGAAGTCTTTTCATCGCCTTCTCCTTCTGGTGTCTGATCGTCCTCACAATCACAATGTGCATCGCCGAAATGGTCTCTTACACGCCAATCTCATCTCCGTTCGTCCGATTTGCCGGATTCTACGTCGACGAAGCTCTCGGATTCGCCTCAGGTTGGAATTTCTTCATCTTCGAAGCTGCACTGGTACCATTCGAAGTCACGGCTTGTCATTTTATTCTTCAGTTCTGGACCGATGCGATTCCCGTTGCTGCGACCATCGCTGTGATTATTGTGCTGTATGCGCTCATCAATCTCATGGCGATTCAGTATTTTGGCGAGACAGAGTTTTGGGCTGCCATTGGAAAAGTCATTTTGATCGTCGGACTCATCTTCTTTACGTTTATTGTCATGGTTGGTGGGAACCCGCAGAGAGATGCCTTTGGATTTACGTACTGGAAAAGCCCTGGCGCATTTGCGGAACTTTACTATGACGGTGCCTTGGGTAAATTTGTTGGATTTCTGGCTTGTCTCATTCAAGCAGCCTTCTCTATCGCTGGTCCCGATTATGTCGCCATGGCAGCTGGAGAGGCCGAAAACCCACGCAAGATTCTGCCCCGGGCCTTCAAGACGGTGTTCTACCGGCTGACCTTTTTCTTCGTTCTTGGGTCCCTCTGCGTGGGCATTCTAGTGCCTTACGATGACCCAAACATGATTGCTGCTTTCAGGGATGGCAAGTCGGGAGCCGCTGCTTCACCGTACGTTATCGCCATGGACCGTCTTGGGATCCGGGTTCTGCCGCATATCGTCAACGCCATGATTTTGGTATCGGCGTTTTCCGCCGGCAACTCGTACGTGTTTTGTGCGACGAGATCTTTGTATGGCCTTGCACTTGAGGGGAAAGCACCGAGGTTTTTGAAGATCTGCACTAGGACCGGTGTACCCATTTATTGCGTCCTTGTTGTTCTGCTCATCGCCCTGCTATCGTTCCTTCAACTATCGAATAGCTCAGCTGTTGTTCTGAGTTGGTTCGTCTCTTTGGTCACAGCCTCTCAGCTGATCAACTTCTCCGTCATTTGTCTCACATACCTTTGTTTTTATCGTGCAACAAAGGTGCAGGGATTCGACCGCTCGACCCTACCTTATCGCGCGTGGTTTATGCCATATGCCGCGTACGTCGGACTCGTTGCGACTTTTATCATGGTATTTGTTGGAGGGTATACTGTTTTCCTGCCAGGAATGTGGGATATTCCTAGCTTTTTATTCTCGTAAGTGTCTCTAGCGAATTTGAAAGGGCACGACTGACCGCCACAGATACACTTCGGTTGGACTGTTTCCGGTGTTTTATGTCGGATGGAAAATTGCCCACAAAACAAAGATTATCAAGCCAGACGAGATCGACCTACGACATAACTTGGCTCCGATTGAAGAGTACGAGAGAAACTATGTGCCTAAACCGCCAGCGTACGTACCTTTGCCTCGTTCAAGGACAGTCAAAAGCTAACAAACGCGCAGAAATTGGTTTGAGAAGGGGTTGCAACTTGTATTCGGTTGAGAGCATCATGCAATAAGAGATTTTGCAAGTTTCAAGAGCAGGAAGCAGGCAACGGGAGAGAAAGTAACAACATGGTATGGCGATATTAGTGAGCATTTCTGATATCTATTGGCGAAAACATTAGACGGCATCTGGGATGGTTAGATAAAAGGGCACAGAGCATACGATGATACCCAAATTCAATCGCAAAGCTATTATTTCTTAAAGGTATGCATTTAAAAACAGACTGTTCTCTGCAAGTGACTGGGTTGGTTCTTCCATCTATTTCTCAACATATGGTGCCAACGCCTCAGCAGATCTCCTCAAAAGTTCGGTATAATAAGTCTCAGACAACAGTCCTGACCCGTGATCAATAATGAACTGAAGTTGATCAGGTGTAACGTCAATCTCCCCCGGCTCCAACTGGGCCTTGCCATAATTCCCGACTGGCGTGCGATCAATGGATGGCATAAACTCAACAGCCAAGCCACCATCATACCCAGCTTCAGCGAGCGCCTCCATAATCTTGGGCCAATCAAACCATCCATCTCCTGGTGCAAGCCTGTTATTATCGCCCACGTGAAAGTCAACAATACGCGATTTGCAGGCGTGGATAGCTGCAATGAGATCCTTCTCCTCAAGTGCAAGGTGGAATGGATCAAAGGCAATGCCAACGCTGTACCCAACCTCATCAGCGAGAGCGAGCGCTTGGTTTGAGCGATTGAGGAAGTAAGTCTCAAACCTGTTGAGAGGCTCAAGGCCAATCTTGATACCCTTCTCCTGTGCAAAAGCCGCAACTTCACGAAGGCCCTCAACAGCCCACCTCCACTCATTCTCCGGTGTAGAAGAGGGGATAATGGTCCCGACTGTTCCAGGAACAACGGTTGTGATTTGACCGCCGAGCTCAGCGGACATGTTGACGACTTGCTTCATGTACTCGATGGTATCTCGTCTCTGTTGAGGGTCGGAAGCGAGGAGGTTTCGCTTGCCGTGCATGACTGTGACGGTTCCCCAGCATTTGATGCTGTATCTTTGAAGAAGGTCGCGGGTCGAGTGGATGGGGAACTGGTCGGGCTCGCCTGCGAGTTCAATGCTGGTGTAACCGAGACGGGTGAGCCTTTGGAGGGTATGTTCAAGAGGCTCGGGGCGCATCCAGGTATGAGAGGAGAGATGCATCTTGGAATGAGTACGATAAGGATCTCTAGAGAATTGGCAGTGTATGAAGATTGATTGGAATTCTGAAGATGATTTTGTTCCTTTTTTATCTTTACTTAATGCCAGCTTCATGCTGGCTGTTCAATGCGTGTTGGTGAGCGGATGGTTGTCTTCCGTCAAAGTGGAGCATGAAGACTAGAGACGGAGCATCAGCTTCCGCCTTATTAATTGAATTGGTGGGACGACAGGCGTAATACTCACAAGGAACAGAAGATTCCGCTTAGAAATCTTAACTCAACGTTAGTTTGTACAAACTACATATATCGGAATCATGTCTCGAAGAATGCAAACAAACCAACTCACAAGCCTCCAACCAGCTCTCTGCTTCTACACTAAACTCAAGGCCTGACTACTACACCATCAAGCATCATGTCTATCCCTTGGAACGACGACTCAGTCTTTGACTCTTACAACATCATTGAAGAGACGTGCGTACCAGATCATAACCGCTCAGATTAGTAGCTGACATCGCCAAGATTCAAGACTGTCTCATCTCATGACGTGAAAACAGCCGTTCTAATCCCCAAGAACCTCAAGCCAGGTCAGCATCCGATAATCTACCACCTACACGGTGGTTTTCTGGTCATGGGGAGTGGCTTGTTCAGTCCTTTCTTCCCAAAGTGGGTTGATAAACTTGCGCTCCAAAACTCTGCCATCATTGTCTCCCCCGACTACAGGCTGTTGCCGTCTGCGAAGGGTCTGGACGATATTTTGGAGGATGTCGAAGATGGATGGCAGTGGACCAAGAATAAATTGCCTGGTATCTTGAAGGAGAAGGCTCCTGGTCACACTCTTGACTTTTCGCATGTCCTTCTTGCTGGTGGATCAGCTGGGTAGGTTACCTCACAAAAAAACATCAAGACTCATTTCTAATGCTCTTATTAGTGGATACTGCTCTACTCAGCTTGCACTCTCTCACCCGGAAGAATTTCACTCTCTTGCTGTAGTGTATCCTCTGCTAGACACCAAAGACAGACTCTATCTTAAAGGTGCCCTCCCCGACGAACCAACCGTATTGCGTATGCCGCTAGAAGAAATTCCATCCATGGAAGACACACTGGCCTGGATCGAAAAGACGCGCAAGGATCCTGAATCAAGAGCTGGTTTTGAGAGGACTCCCTTCGCAGTCGCAGCTTGTCAGCGGGGTATTTTCTCATCCCACATGCTGGACAACAAGGGTCTTGACAAAACGGAGTTCCATCCCCTTGAGAGAATTGAAGCTGGTGCCAGGCTGCCGAAACACATGTGAGCTGTAGTCTATACCGCGAGTACGAAGGCAAAACTGACCGAGCATAGGTGGATCATGCATGGAGACGATGACTCGACCGTCCCTATCCGTGGCTCTCAAAGATTCGTTGACCTAGTGGCCGAGAAATTACCAGAGACCGTGGTACGATATGATCCTGTTGCTGGCGAAGACCACGGCTTTGAGTTTGATGAGAAAAGATGGGAGTCTTTTGCGGATGAGGCACTGGCCTTTGTGAGAGATGCTTGGTTGGCTTAGCCTTGAACTATGCATTGGGGTCGTGGCTGGCTCAAAGCAGATGCCTCTCCTTTAATTTAACTGTATAAAGTGATTCGAATGCCTTTTCATGTTTCTTCTCAGATAATCAAGTGTGTGTTGTAGTTAATATTCATGCGGATAGGCACATCCAACCTTGCCCTATAGATGGTTTGGAAAAGCCATTTTCTCGTACACCACGTTGAGAGAGCATGATTGGTGCATACATGGCTCTTTCTACAAGATTCCTGTATCAAGTCAATTCCATGTATGAGGTCTCTCATTCGGCGATAGACTGACCCGAAAGCTTGATACGACTACATTCATCAATGCGTTTTTCGAATGTCACATGTGAAAGGACCGTGACGGAAATATCATACTTCGCCACTTGCTTTATGAAATCTTTATCTCAGCGGATCGGTTCTGCTCCGATGAATTGAAGACATCCATGGTTCGACAGAATGGGGTTGAGGTTACAAGTGTTTTGGACAACGGAACACTGCAGATTCTCCCAACCCCCTCCGAACAGATAGATATTCCCCGCTATCACCATATCGAGCCTCTTGGGTAACATTAGCCATTGCAACTATTGCGAGGTCCAATGAATTCCATCGCCTGATGTCTTGTGCCCCATCTCACATATCTCTGATTCCACCTATGCAGTCCAACCTCCAAAAAATAACAAGCCAGCGGCAAAACCGTTATCAATCCAGCCACAACGAAACGCCGTGCTACATCAACAGGTGAGAATCCCCTCATCTCAAAAAGTTCCCAACCCCGGAGCATTACTGGATAGAGTTATTTTCTGGGTTGCAACTAGAGTGGGCAGCCGGCAGATCTGATAAGGCTACGGCCACGCTCGAGCGGGAGTTGCACGAGATCATCAGCCCAATGAAGAGCTCTCGTGATGCCACTTGCCGAGTCACGATGTCGGACGATAGGGTATCTAGTGACACTACGGGGATCCCCCTCACACGGAAAAAGTGGCTCGTCTCCGCAAGTGGAATCTCCGACGCCGATCGACCTAGCACCAACACGGACTGCTCACACGTCATTCGACTGCGTGGCTTGAGGGGAACCAAGCATTGGCTCGTTATTGAAACTTGGCATGGTCATCCGCTCTCTTTTCCTACTCCATACATGCATTCTCTCATGTCGATATCGATATTCGCCTTTTGCTATTGTTGAGGATTTCTTTTTAACCATATAAAGCCCTTCGTGAATACCCTGTTTTGAGCTCCCCCGTGAGGATAGCGCTTTGTCTTCTTATCTACTAGTGCCGTTTCGTCTTGTCCGTGCCGCATGCGTAAGCGAACATCGCATCTTTTTCCGCCATTTCTCACGAGAGAATTTTCAAAGGTCATCGACCATGAGATTCCAATCCCCTATTGCGGCAGTGGCTTCGGCCCTGTGGCTCCTCTGCCCATCAGTCCTAGCCCAAGAACCCGCAGCCCCCGCAGCCCCCGCGGATGCGTCGGGCTCTCTATCCCTCAACACCGACAAGCCGTTGTGGACATTTGAGTACCAGACTTCAACCCCCAACCTCGCCAACTGGATTGGTCTGTACTACAGCGCCGGCGGCGGGCCCGTGGACCAGAAGAAGGGCTCGTCCAACTCTATCAAGTGGAAGTGGGCGCCTCATGACAAGGGCGATTTGCAGCTTGACTTTGGAAGCCTTGAGCCTGGAAACTACACGGCCTTCTTCCTGGCGAATGGGGGCTATACGTGGCTCGCTCCACCTCTTCAGATCATCAAGGGTCGTGAGCTTGATGGCGATGTGAAGTTTATTGTTTCCGATGTTTCTCTGCCTAATGCTCGTGTTGGTGATGGTTACTCGCATAGCATCAGAGGTCTTGTCCGTGGTGGAGGCGGCACGATGACATTCTCCCGTGAAGGCTCTAATGCTGACTGGATCAAGATCAGCGCTGATGGTGTCATCTCTGGAACGCCCACTTCAAGCGCCGACAAAGCCGTCTTTACCGTCCGTGCCACTGGAAAAGATTCCGCCTCCTCCGGTGTCTTCACCATCAACGTCGCTGGCTCTGGCAAGGCTCTCCTAAGCCAGCTCAAGGTTCTGACCCTCAACATGTGGAATGGCGGTACTGGAGTTACCAGCTACCACGACAAGCAGGTCAAGTTCCTTGCTTCATCCGGCGTCGATGTTGTCGGTATCCAGGAAGATCAGCAGGGTCGTCATGTTCCTCGTCTAGCCGATGCCCTTGGCTGGTACCACTGGTCCAGCGGCGGTGATGTCGGTGTTCTTAGCAAGTACCCCATCGTCGAGAACTACGGTGTCATCAGCGGTCCTGCTCGCTCGGGTGGTGTCAAGATTGAGCTTGATGGCAAGAACCAGCAGATCAACTTCTTTGTCGCTCATCTGGGCTATACTCCCTACGGACCTTACGACACATGCTATGATCATTTGCCTGTCGACACGATCATTCAGCGAGAAGCCCAGTCCGGCCGCACTCCTCAAATGAAGGCTACCCTTGAGGGAATGAAGAGCCAGCTCGACAACGCCGACGACATCCCTGTCTTCTTCGTCGGCGACTTCAACGCCCCCTCTCATCTCGACTATGTCGATGGTTTGAAGGAGAAGAACTGCGGATACAGCAATATCAAATGGCCTACCTCCGTCCTCCCCGAAGAACAAGGTCTCATCGACTCATTCCGCGTCGCTCATCCCGACCCCGTCAAGGAGCAGGGCATCACCTGGTCTCCCATCTACATCTGGAACGGTGGCTACCGAAAGCCTGAGCCCCTTGACCGAATTGACTTTATCCTTCACAAGGGCAAGGGCCTCAAGGTCACCGACTCTCATACTGTGGTCGTTGGCGAGCCTAAGCCTGAGCCCAACCATAAGGATAATGAGTGGTTCTCTGACCACGCGGCTGTCTTGACGACTTATGAGCTTTAGGTCTGGAACCAAGCTACGAAATCAACTTTAGTGTCACGGCCTATTTAGATGACTTGATGATAAATAAGAATGAATAAACATTTCTTCAACAGAATGCATTAGCCTAAACTCACGTTGTCGCGTGATTAATTTCTATAAATATGCTAGGCTCGGCAATCAATTGACCCATGTGAAATTCCGCATCTGGTTCCCATCTACAAACAATTACTTAATTGCCGTCTCAAAATCGGGGTCCCTTTCGTTTCGCCGTTCTGCAACCCTTCACGTTTCAGGGATCTAGCGAAAGCGGGTGAAACAAACCCCCGAGACCCCTTGTGCAAAACACCATCTCCACAGATCAGACCAGATCAGATCATCAAGCAATTTGTTTCCGCCAAGTGATTACTCCGCAAGAGCCCATCGACTGCCGTACCTGTCGTCCACAGGCTTCCAATTCTCGTAGTATTCCTTCTCAGGGCCCTTGTCGAGGTTGTCGTAGTCCCAGATCGCCGGATAGCGGCGAAAGTAGACGTGGCGTAGATTGAGGGTAGATGACCTGGAGCCGTAGGTGAGGAACGTCCGCATCATATCCCGGATTGCTGTTTTGGTGTAGAGATGTTTGAAGGTAGGAGATTCGTCCATTAAATCCTCTTTGATGGCAAGAGAGATTAGGTTTGGTGGCAGGAGATCTGCCAATGGTTGCCAATCCTCTGGGGCTGTATGGCCATGAAGAAAGATGAGAGGAATCTCAAGATCTGTCAGAGACAGGAACTCTCGAAGATCATCCATACGGCCGCGAGTCAACAGCCACTCATGTTCAGAGAAGTCAATAAGCCCTCTCCCCACAACAGTCAAGTTCAGTGTTAATTTAGACAAGCTATTGCGCACATGCTCCAGTCCTCTTCTGAGCTCATCAATTTCAAAGTCGCATTCAAAAGTGGGAAGATAACACGCGTAGAACAATGTCTTGAGATTGGGCGTCTGCGCAAGCATTGCCGTGATGTTATGGCTGTTTGACGAGCAGTGATCCAGATGAAGCGCAGTGACAAAGGTAGCCTGCGGTGCAGACGACAGAGGCCAAAAGGGATTCGTGTCTGCCAATGCGCTGTTCTCTCCTTTGCGATGACTGGCGAAACTTTCGAGGGAGAGGGTTCTTGCGTTTGGAAGATAGAATGATAGTGGATGGATCCCTCTTGGAAGTTGCTGGTAACCTAACCAGCCCCGAGCATTGCTGACCTCGAAATGCGTGACGTTCTGAAGCCTTTGTGACTTGCTTTGAGGTGAGAGTGAGTTTCTGAATAGCTTGAGGAGCCATTTGTGACTGTATAGAAAGTATCCAAGGTCGATTGAAAGACTATGGACTTGAGTACATGCAGCAATGATGAGCGATAAGATAAGATCAAAGTCGCGATCCGCAAAGGTCACATTCAGCTTTTCCGTTTCAGAAAAGCTCAGCTCGTCAATCCCGTCAAGAATTATTTGCCGAGCCTTTTCATTCTCCACCGGGTGAAAAGTCAAAGGCTTCAAGAGCCCAGTGTTAACAAAATGCTCGTCCTGAACATAATTCTCGATTCGAAATTTCAGGCTCTTGACATGGCTCCTCAAGGCCGGTCGACTCAATATGGCAAAAAGAAAGCCAACGCCCCAGGGTAGTCGTTTTCTGCGTGCCGCGCGTGTCCTCTCAAGCTCTATCAGCTCTTCGGGCCAGGGCGGGACGTCCATTCTTTCCACGTCGTGGGTTATGGTGATGTCGCGGTAGAGAACTGAAACAGTTGCGGTGTGGAGATCTTTGCTTGTTTGACAAAGATGGAGTTGATCGCGAACGGATAGCCGAGGGATGATCTCGAATCTCAAGATGTTGATTGTTTCAACGAAAGTGGCCATGTTTGCATCAACTGTAGGATATTGAAAGAATGAAAAGAATCGAGGAAACTGCAACGAATGTGTTTGTATTTGAGATGATATAAAGTCAAATTCAATGAAGCTATACGGCTTTTGTTCTAGATTCGGTGATTTGCTCATCTGGCTAGGGCAGCTCGAGGACCCATCGTGAAGAAGAAACTGTGGATCGTGAACGCTGAGACCCGTTGCTCCCCGGCGGCACAAGCCGAAACCAGACCGAGTCATTACAGAGTCGCAGTATCACTCTGTATACGACACTGCAAGTCAATTGATACAGCGGATCTGCTCAGCAGGCGCTACCTGATACAATTGATAAGCAAGCAATCTCCTCTGAACAAAAGGGCTCGAGAAAAAGAGTCTCTTCCGCTGAGTAATACGCCAAGAATCTGAGCGTAGGCTAGTCAAACTTAAAAGGCTGGAGTATAGAAACTTATCAGATCAATCAGCGTCTCTCGACCTCGTCTATCTATCAGTTAAGACATTAAGACATTAGAAACCAACATGTTCCTTTAATTGGCAATACCAAGCCTTCTCCCCTCTATTTCTAGATAGCCAAGAGAGCTTCACTCTGCGGGGGGGCGGCGCGTTTGCAGTGACACACTGCCAAGCTATTAGGTCACAGCGACAAGCCATTATACCCAGGTTCATGATACACTATACCAGTGGGGTTTATCGTCAGAAGGAGAGCAGCAAGTGCCGATATCTCAGTGCTGAACGACGCGTTCCCCAGATGATCATCACAGACGCTGAGACGGCCAAGAAATAAGGGGACGGCCGGAAACTCCATGTTCCGCCCTCTGCGGTGGGTATATTTGCGATACCACGTCGTAGAATTTAGCAACCTGCGACGCCAGATCTGCCCTGCTCCCGCAACATGCTTAACTGTAGCCGCAGATCTCCGCGACACGCGCCATGCCCAAACGGTCTCGGCTACATGGTATTCCCGTAAGAAGAGGGGGGGAAAAAGTACCGTAGCTGTGATGTGTGAAACGGCGACGCTTGAAACTGTGCCGTGACACGAGGCTCGTTTCGCATCACACGTCGCCTCAATTGTCAACTTAAAATAGTTTATTATAACGTCGCCAAGAAGTGTATAAAGGTGAACCCAGATCCCGCCAAGCTCGGGTCTTTTCTCCCTCTCGTTATCCTGCATTCTCTGTTCTAGGCTGGTACCTGGGCGACATACATTTCCTTTGTACGTTTCCTTGTGTTCACTTCTCTTTCTTTCCCTGGAATTTTGTTTCTATTCTTCCTTGGTTTGTTTCTGGTCTATTTCTTCGGTTTATTTCGATTCGAATGGGAACTGGTTTCTCTTCTTTTTGGTAATACAACTTGATTACTCATTACGATCCTTGACGAAAACGGTTCTTTCTGTTCGATCTCTGTTCAACATGGATTCTGCAAAGCCTCAATGTGGTGGAGCGGGGACGGGCGAGGACTATCCTCTCGCCTTGCATGTCGGAGGTCTCTGTAAGTCTTCATACGCTGAAAGCTTGTCATGGACTACTCCACCGTGATAAGCGACGTGTTTGCTTGGCGATCTAACAGTTCAACAGTCGCCGTGTTTGCTGTCTCTGCTTTTGGTAGGTCAATTTCTTCGTGAGATCCATCTCAACTGCTAATGATTCTCAGGCGCTGGTTTCCCCGTCGCTGCCAAGAGGATAAAGTGGCTCAAGATGCCTCCCAAGATCTTCTTTGCTTGCAAGCATTTCGGTACTGGAGTTTTGATTGCTACTGCTTTCGTCCATGTAAGTGATGCTGAGATATGCATCCGAATTCACCTAACAATCATCAATAGTTGCTCCCAACAGCATTCGGCAGTCTCACTGATCCTTGTCTTCCCGATCTCTTCACCGAAATCTACCCCGCCATGCCCGGTGTCATCATGATGGCCGCCATGTTTCTGCTCTTCATGGTCGAGCTCTACCTCAACGCCAAGACAGGCGGTCACTCTCACGGCGGCCCGACCGGAACTACAGTCACCGTCGTCCAGCCCCCGCCTCCTCGACCTCAGCGCCCATTTCCCGAAACCACCAACTTCAGCCATGCTCACACTCGCAACGACTCTACCGCTTCTGACGACTACGACGATGTCGACTACGAGAAGGCCATGGCACGCGAGCTGTACGAGAAGGAGAACAAGCCTCATGCCTACTCTTACGATCAGGACAGCAACTCCTCCATGCCTGCTTGGTTCGTCGTCTTCTACGAGCAATACGTTCGACAGCGCTCTGAGATGATGGACATGATCAAGTCAACTCAGTACTCCAACCAAGCCGCCATCGATGACAAGCCCAGTCCCGAAGTCAGCCAGTCGTTCTTCGACGAGGAGGGTCAGACAATCGATCAGGCTACCTACAAGCGAATGTCGATGAACATCACCCTCCTCGAGGGAGGTATCCTGTTCCACTCTGTCTTCGTCGGAATGACAATCGCCATGACGACTGACGGTCTCGTCGTTCTTCTCACTGCCATCATGTTCCATCAGATGTTTGAGGGTCTCGGTCTCGGAGCTCGTATCGCTGCTGTACCTTATCCCCGCGGAAGCTTCCGACCTTGGCTTCTTGTTCTGGCGTTTGGCTCTACTGCACCTATCGGCCAGGCCATTGGAATCGCTAGCCGAAACTCGTACGATCCCGAGAGTGCGCTCGGTTTAATCATGGTTGGAGTCTTCAACTCAATGTAAGTTTCCTTCATGCCACTTCCTCGATCAGCACTAACGCTTCCCAGCTCTTCTGGTCTTCTCATCTATGCTGCTCTGGTCAACCTCTTGGTTGAGGACTTCCTTTCCGAGGAGGCCCAGCACCTCATGAAGAAGAAGGACAAGATCGCCGCTCTCTGCTGGATCGGCCTCGGCGGTAAGTCTCTCCCCCATCTCATCGTCCGTGCTCTCGCTAACTCTGCCAAGCCTTTGGAATGTCTGTTGTCGGTGCTTTCGCTTAGACGTCACAAGTGTTTGAAAACAATAGACATGAAACCACGCGACGGAAAAGACGCGACTCGGGATATGTTCTATGTTATCCTCATAACGGCTCTTTTTTCTTGTACTATACTGGGGACGGAGGGTGATGGTGTTCGTTGGACTTTCATTCATTACGGAACGAACATTGGGATGGTTTTAAAATTTACGAATATATTGATGTGCTGGATCAACAAATGCGAGCGGTACATAATGATTATGATGATATCTGGGACTCTGAAAGTACTGCTGCTACGATAGAAAGAATATAACATTATCTCACTCCAATCTCCGGATACTGAAGTTCCGCTTGTTGAATTTGGGTTGCGCATTGATCTTCTGTTGCTGAGTGCATTGACAATAACTTGTTCAGCCAATAGGAAAAGTCTTGGCCGGTTTCATCACCGAGTTCCATGATACGGTCTTGGCTGCTTGGAAATGTTTGATAAGCCCTTGCTATAATAACTCTATTACTAACTCTACTTATTTATAGATAAATGATACGGTTGGCTTATCTACTTGTCAGAAATGTTGTGGTCCTGACAGCTCAACTCATTGAACTGGCCTCCATCCCCGTCGACAAGCTCCATGTCAGACTCATGGGTCATTGGCAGGCTTAGCAGTCCCAAGGTTTACACAGATCCGCAAGGGTCCTGAATTTGACATTTAAATGCTCCTCTCAAGTTTGATATTAGTATAATGGTTAAGAATCCGATTGTGCATCTTCAATGATTGATGATTTCACATATCCTGGTTGAGGATGCCAGGTATTTGCGCCCCGCTTACAGACTTGTAGATTTCAAGACATCATCACGTTGAAATCATTATTCCTATTTGAGTATTTGAGGGGCCTTCAGGTCAAAAGCGGCCGTTATACATTACACAATCACCTGACAATAGAGCTTTGGAGAACAGAGATGCTACTAAGTAGCCGATATATCAAGAAAATATGACCCGGGGGTTGATGAAAGCTCAACGCTGCCAATCGACTCGGAACTTCATGATTCATCCAGTCAAGCCTTTATAAAAACCATCAACCCAATGTGATCCGATGCGCTAGAATTAGATGAGGATTAAATGTGTTGATATGGGAAACGATCGTGTACGCTTTTCTAAAAAAAAAAAAAAAAAAAGTATCCTATCTACTTTCTCCAGCCTCACAGTCATCAGTGTCGACTGCAGTGTAACGTGGCCTTCGTTAGACACCAAATTAGCCACCGCGGATAGATAGACCATACTCCCTCAAGACGGTATACAGCTCCAGTATGTACATGTATCAGTAGCCGAATCGAGTATTTGACCAAACTTACGCTGTCTTGATCGCATTCTGGACGATTGCGTCGACTATCCGACCGATAGCTAAGCATTTCTCCTCCTCAAACTTTCGCCCAACAATTTGGACTCCTACTGGAGCTCCGTCGTAAGCATCCGCATCATCTGCAACAGTCAGCTAATCTCTCTTCTTTGGGAATCCGGGTATTGGAACTCAAGCCAAGTGCAGTTCCGAGCAGCGACTTACAAGCTTCCCAATTCTTTCTATCCACATCCCCTAGCGGTTCATATCCCCCATTAAAAACATCAATCTTCTTGTCAGCTCTGATCGTGGGAATAACAACCGCCGTATAATTCGTCAAGTTCATCGCATCAGTATAGGCTGTATCCATTTTAGTACTAAATACATGCAACAGCGCCTTACACTACCGACCTCCGTGGTAGAACTTCCCCGGTATCACAGCTGCATGAGGCGCTACAGGCATGAGAACAGCGTCTATGATGTAACCTATGACACGTCAGTATTAACGATGGATCTTCGGTTGATATGCAAGTCACCATCCGAATCGGCGGTGGAGTTCCAGTAATCGGAATACTGCCGCTCGTACTCAAGGCCTTGGATAGTAAGATCCTGGTACTTGAGTAATTCCGTCGGAGTTTTAAGCTTGAAACCATCTCGCAAGTCTGGGATTAGAGGTTCTCCGGATCGGTCAAGGTGTTGGTGGATGTCGTGCGCTCCATCTGCACCAAGAAACCCTCCCTGTATCATTATGTTAGTGTATCACAGGCTCAAGGGATGAGTGACTTGCGTGAATACTTGTTGCCGTTTCATGGGATGGTGGTTTCCAGTCAATCACCTGTCATTCGTCAGTCGTAAGTCCTCGCTTCACTTGTCGGTAGCTACTTTGTGCCCAGCCTTCTTCAGCGCCTCGACTACTACCTTCAACCCACGCAGAACAGGCGGATGTAGCCCAACCATGCCATCGCACCAAAGTACACCCATCTTCAGTGGCCTCTCACCAAACTTCGCGTTGCCTTTGTAATCCGTTCGCTTACGATACGACTCCATAATCTCTCTCCTAAATGGAATCGGTATAACGGCCGGATCATTTAACCAGGGCTCCGCTCTAAGAACGGCTTTGAATACCACCTCCAGCGCATCAATCGACGTCCCCATAAATCCAATCGTAGACCTGTACGTATCCTGTCCAGGATTCGTATTCGCAACATCACGATAACTCAGTCGGTTTGACGTCGGCTTTATTGAAAAGATTCCGCAAAAACCAGCTGGTATTCTCAGCGATCCGCCGATATCTGTCCCAACACCGACTGAACTTCCGCCCAGTGCCATAAGAGCTGCTTCACCTCCTGAAGAACCGCCGCACGACAAGTTCTGATTAATAGGGTTTAGGGTCTGGCCGGTGATGTTGTTCTTGGTTTCGCCGAAGAGAAGGGTTTGGGGTAGGCTTGTTTTGCAGTATAGCACAGCTCCGAGTGAGAGTAACTCAGTGACAATCTGGCTTTCAACCTTGTGAGATTTATCAGAGTCGATCCCCAGTTTACCTCCAATCCAGCCAACATAGCCCATTGTTGTATCGACACCTTCCACGTGGAATTGGTCTTTGAGACTGATAGGGAGGCCGTGAAGTGGTCCCAACGTCTTCCCATGTTTGGTGAAGTAATCGTCCAGGTACTGGGCGCGATCAAATGCTTGTTCGAAGAAGATCTCGTGAAGACAGTTATTCTGATCATCATGTTAACTTCAACCTCTTGTGGGCTTCTGCAGAGTGCTTTGCTAGTACTCACGATCTGATGAGCGACCGCCGCTCGTTGACAGAAGGCCCTCACGACCTCCGTCGTCGTGAGTTCTTGTTCGGACACAGCATTCAGAATATCAACAGTCTTTAGGGACGTGATCGAAATTGTTTCTTTGCAAAGGAACTGTTCGATGAAAGATCCGGTTATGTCGCGCTGGCAGTGAGCTCGTTCGAGGTCCTCTGAGGATAATCCCCACTCGGGAGGGATTTGGTCTAGGGTCGCGGCGCGTTTGGCTGATGCTCGAGCCTCCCACGTTTCCTTCATTTTGGCGAGAGATATCAGAACGATGAGATGATTCTATGAAAAAGGGTGAAAGAACTCGGATTATGGAGACATTTGCTGAGGCTGCGTAATGCCGTCCAGTCGGTGAAGCGAGCTTGAGGATGAATGACGACGACATCTGCAGCTCTAAGACATGTGTTGAAAACAGCTTAGCACGGATGCCAAGCTCGGATCTCTTCATCAATAATATGACCTTTTTTTGTTCTTATTCATTTCCTTTCTGCCTAAGCAAACCGCAATCCCAAATGCTCTCTTTTGAAGAAGCGATTGATTGTCGGAACATGGAAGGCCTACTCTAAACAAACTTCGCTTCCGCCAAAACCATAAACACGACCATGTCTTCCACCACTCGCAGCAAATAGTCCTGCTATACCCCAAAATTCTGCCCCCCTTCCTGAGGCTGATACATGAAGGCGTAATTCCCTGCTGTAAAATCAGTCATTTGCCTTGACAGCTCCGTCCTTGACTCTGCGACCAACCGGTCGCTCTAAATTACTTAGGCCCAAACTTCATCTCAGTCATACAAATACAAGCAATTAAAAAAATTCTATCTCTAAGGCGAAACCCGAGGCCAAGTTTCGAACTCCTCAATCACAAAGTTCACACCATAATCGCACTCATATCGTTTTAGGCCCCCCGCAGGCCCTTTCCATAGCGACGATGGCGCTCATTCACCTCGCGGAACTCCCTGTGATCTGCCACAGTCATCGGCACTGCCCTGAATCGGACACCGGCAGCGCGAGACAGCTTTCTTGTCGCAAATGACTCTTTACCTATCCAGGCCGCTCCGAACAACGGCCCTACCATGTCTAACGCACCAAGGGCAGTGTCCGCCCCCTTCACATATAGCAGATATTCGACCACCGTCTGCCTCATTTCCCCGATAGTCCAGCCCCAGTATGGCTGTCTGTGCAGATCATCCGTCAAGCTCAGAAACACGACGGATTTCGGGATCACGTATCGTAGCGGCGAGGTGTGCGTCTCACGCGACAGGCCATTGGCGAAGATCCATGGAATGAACAAGATGCGAAGATTAGAAAAGTCATGTAGCTTCAGAGAGGAGCCTTGAATACCCAAGGGCCAAAGACTATTTTGGGTCAAGATTTTAGTGTTGTCCGTGACGATGAACTCCAGCCATTTGAGCTTGAGCCGGTGGCTTTCGAGAGAATTCCGCAGTGTGCTCAGATCCAGTGTCAGAGGTTGGGTGGAGATATCCGCTGCCTTGTAATGCCAGGCGTAAATATACGCGAGACTTGAGAGGTTGGGGGCGAGGGACAGAATGTGCTCAAGCTCGGCTTCACCAATTCTCGTCACGTCTAGCCGGCACAGATTTTCCAGCTTCTGGCCAACCACGACGGGTCGTGAATCCTCAGGGTAGCTGCCAGAGATTTCCAGACTTTGAAGCATATGAAGATGAAAGAAGCTTTGGAAAACGTTCGTGAAGTCGAAGCGTGTATGGTAGTAAGTTGCGGCGTGGTTGTGCACAGTAACTTCGCGGAGATGCTCAAACTTGTGCAAGCTGCTAGTACCTGAAGCAGTGGAGCGCCGAGGCTCAAACAACTTTGGGAGAAAGTGAAGCTCAGCAGAGAAGTCTTCACCGAGGTGGATTGTTCTGACTCTGGGCGTAAGGGCAACCAGAAGCGCCACTATAGAATCGATATGACCCCTTCGGAAGCACTTCGCCCAGCCTTTTGCGCCTTCAAGACCCGATGCCCGAATCAGCTCCAATGCTTTCCCCTTGTCTTTTAGTGAGAGGCGGGTAAGGCGAGTGCTCGGGAACACATCCATCTTTCTTGCGGGAAAGTCATATCCATCGAAGTGCAGATGCTGAACAGTCCGGGCAAGGTCAGGCCGCGCGAGAAGGGTTCGGATCACGAGGACCAGCGGGTTGGGTTGGCGTTTATTACCGCGGGGAGGACAACTGACGTCCAATTCCTTGTGAAGAAATGGCTGGATGATATTCGCGAGATGCCTGTTGACAAGCGACAAGGCCACCAAGTCGGCGTTGGATAGAAAGGCCAAGACGTTGAGTTGGATCTCGGCGGGACAAGCAAGAAGTAGCGAGAGCTTTCTGTAGAAATGTCAGATCAACATCGCGCATTGGTAGAGTGGCATACTCAGGATTCTGTGCTCTTAGCTTTCGCTTTTTGGGTATAGGGAAAGGTATGCAGTCAAAGTCATCTGAGTGGCGGCGCGACATGATGGATTTGCCAAAGGGGTTGAAGAGTCGGACCATGGTGAGCAAAAGAAAAAAAGACAGGATATTGATCGAAACAGGCGATGTCGCTTTTTCTATCAGGAACAAGGTAAAAAACAAGTTGAGGCGACGTCGTAAGTTTGTGTTGGGTTGGATTCTTGACTTGAAGTTGTTTACCTGCGTCACGTGGGATCACTGTGAATGAGATGAATGCATCTGCAGTGCCAAACAGTTGCCAGACAAACTCTACACTTCACATACAGCTATTATTGAATGGCGATGAGGTTCCATGTCATGCCAGGTCGATCGGAGAATATGAAAATTCTATACTGACTTGTCCTAGAATCCTCTAACTGGAATTGAATACTAACTATCCATTCCCATGAACTAAAGTGTCCACAACCTACCTAAGTAGGAGGCCGCCCTGTTTTTCTGACAGGGCTCTTGACACCATTTTCCCCTATTGTAAGCTGTTTACGGGTATAACAGGCTATTAATCCGGTTAGAGAGCTGTAGGTACCTTCAAAGCTGTAGCTGCAATGCCAGCCTGTTATAATACCTTCAATTTCTAACTGAAAGGCTAGCTACAGTCAACAGGTTGATATCACGATAACGGGTCTCGAGGTATCGGCAGCTTACCGACCGGATCAACAGGTTGTCAATTAGATCGATAGGTCTTTGACCTGTCTGACAGCCTGTTCAGCGCTACAGCCATCAGTCGGTCGCTTGCGGGGGCACCTACCTGGGTACCCACATACTTAGCTTCTGATATATACCAAAATAACAGATCTCTCTTTCAACAGCAGCAAGATCACTTGGCTAGTCTAGAGGCATAATTCATCAATCGATCATATTCTCGGCCTCAAGGCTGTAGGTAACTACAGCTATGACTTCTTGAAAAAAGAGGAAAAGAGAGGCCTCGCAGTATCTCTTTTTTCCCCTTTTGGCCCTTATTGCAAGTACCATTTAGCACCCTTACAAGCCACTTTAGACCACTTTAGGCCACTTTAGGCCACTTTAGGACTATTAACAGCCGTTAGATAGAATAGCAACTTCCTTCTGACAGGGTCAAGATCAATCAACAGGCTATTATCTAGGAAAGAGATCAAAAAAACAGCTTACAAGCTATTGCAAGCCTGTTCAGATTAACAGCCTATCTAGAAAAATATGCTAGGGGCAGGATATATTTTTCAATAGCTGTCAATACAATGACATCCTGTCGCAGCCCTATCATAAGCCCTATCCAGAAACCGTGGTGGCGCGCGAAGGTACTTTCAGTATGTATTATGAACTCGCAGCCCTCCTTTGGCTTGGTTAATGTTCATTCATTCATTTGGTCGGCGAGTGCTTGGTTAATGTAAACATTGTATTTCGTAATGAGCATCTCAACTCAGAGTCCAATAATGGTTAGCGCGACTGACGCCATCGCTCCAAGTCGGGGACTCCTTATCTCCAGCGCGGGGAAAACTTCGGCGAACTTGACTCAATCATTCATTCATTCATTCAATAAAATGCCTTCATCATGAGCGGTCATTCTCACGCCTCCAGAAATGGCCGACACTCCCTCGAATCGCAAACGAAACAGCGTCCGACGTGCCAACGTGACAGCTTGTCAGCGATGCAAGTCCCGAAAACAGCGCTGTGACCAGAACATCCCGGCCTGTTCATCGTGTGCACGTGCCGGCGTTCCCTGTGTAAGCGTTGACATAGACGGTCAATCTGCACCTCGAAGGTAATTGACATCTACTTCTCATTCTCAATGGATCTTTCGCTTATTCTCTGGTAGTTACATTAAAAGCTTGGAGGATCGAGTCGCTGAGCTTGAACTTGCACTGCGTGGCCAGGGGATAGAGACCGAGTCAGTTGCTGGAAGCCGGGTCTCTCAGGATGCTCTTGAATCGACTCCAGAAGCGCCTCATTCTGACCATCTGAGTTTACTGGGGCTACTCGTTCCTAGGATGAACGATTTACAGCACCCCGAGGATTCAGGCTACCATGCTCTACTTGACATTGTCACTGTACCTGAATCCATCAAGTTCCCTCCCCAACCGACTGCCATCCAACTCACCGCCACATACTTCGAACACTCGAACTTCTTCTCACCTGTCCTCGATCAAGAATCGTTTCACGCTATCCTTGCCACCTTGTACCAAGAACAGCTTACTCCCGATCAAGGCACTTCGATACAGAAATTCCAGCTTTGCATGGTCCTAGCCATCGCTATTAGACTTCTCAACAGGACAGATTCTTCTATCCCGACCGTTGCATCCGACTCCTTCTTTGCATCAGCTATTGGAATACTCACAGAACGGCCGCAGGCTACGTGGAGAGGCGATCTACAACATCTCCAGAACCTTCTCCTCATCGTACAGTATACTATTTTTGCTTCAAACCTCTCTGCAGCTTGGCACTTTATCGGTCTAGCGACGCGATTAGCTATCGATCTCGACCTGCTAAACGAAACTCGCCTTCCTGTGACAAGCAGCACCCATGAATCTGCCGCAGAAGTCAACCAGAGACGGCGAGTATTCTGGTCCACATACATCCTCGAAACAAACCTCTGTGTCATACTCAATCGACCACGATCAATACCCGACGAAGCTATATTTACACCTCTCCCCTCAACCTCCGGGCCCGAGTCATCAAGTCCATTGGGAAACCACTGCATTCTCTTTCGGCAACTCGAATACGAGATCTTTCACACGCTTAACTACAAACCTCCCTCAAATGGCAGCTTCTTCGACTATAAAGCGTGGAAGATTGGCATGAAGAACCGTCTTGTGGATTGGCATGCAAGCGTACCCCCAGTCGACGCAACATCAAAGTTTGCGCCCCAGAACTTCTTTGATGGCGCTTTGTACATGACTCTTGTGTCTCTTCTCTCACCATCTCGCCACTTTCCACAACTTTCAGAGGACGAGCTAAGAGATCTTGCGCAATATTCTTCCACCAGCATTGAGCTGTACAGAGAAGGGTTCAAGGAGGGAAAGTTGAGGTTCTACTGGCGAACAACACCGAACTTGTTTCAGTCAGGCGCAGCCTTGATTCACTGTATCAAGAGTCTTACGCTCCAAGGCGCAGTGTTTGATGTGAACGCGTTGAAGAGTCGGGTATCCGTCTGTTCGACTGTTCTCTGGGGTATGGCAGAGCGGTATCCTCCTGGATCTTCATATCGTGACCGCTTTGATGAGATGGCGGCGGCCATTGACGAAATAGCATCAGAACTACCGATGGATATATCAAGCGACTTCTTGTTTGGGCATAACTTGGTGCCTTCGTTGGATTTGGATGGGACGGCGACGTTATGGACGTCAACTCCGCCGACTCTGGATCCGTGGATATTCGATCAAACATAATTGCACCAGCAGTCACCCATCAGTCTCCGAGAAAAAAGAATTTATACGTATATTTATTTTAATTTACACGACTAATAGTCGTATCTTCCGTTCTCTTTCTCAATTTCGGGCAGCTTTTAGAGACCTTTGAGCGGGTCAGGCGGTGCCGGATCGTTCCTCAAGCTCTTCTCAAATGCCGCTCTCAGCTTCATAACCGGCTGCAAGACCCAGGTATTGTACGCCAGAATATCTGTTTCCTCCTTCGGATCTCTCACCACGTTGAACAAATATGGAGACTCCAGCTTCCCAGAAGACTGGTTGACCTTTGGTTCCCAGACCAAATGAAGCTTCCAGTCCTTCCACTTCACAGCTCGAAGCTCATCCTTGATGTAGAAGAGGAAGCCCTCGCGCTGAGATTTGACGGACGCAGGATCTGTGAAGAAAGCTACCTGGCTGATACCATCAATGGGTCTGTCTGCCGGGACTTCTGCACCGGCGATTTCGAGGATGGTTGTGAAAATATCGGTGACGTGGACTGTTTCGTTGGATGTCACTCCGACTGGGACCTTTCCTGGCCATCGGATGATGAACGGGACTCTCAAACTGCCCTCCATCGCAGTATGGTACGTCCCAGACCACGGACCAGCAGTACCTCTATATGGAGGTCTGAACTCAGGTCCGTTGTCCGAGGCAAATATCAAGACTGTGTTCTGACGAACTCCAAGCTCATCCAGGTGATCGATCAGTTGACCAACCCGGTAGTCCATCTCAGCCATAGAGTCAGCAAACTCTCCCTGCCCTGTCTTCCCCTCAAAATCGCGATGTGGAAGAGTTGGGAAGTGCAGATGGACGAGAGGATGGTACAAGAAGAAGGGCTTCTCCGCCTTGACTTGACGCGACAGCCAATCTTTTGACTGGTCAACCAGCATCTCGTCGATCAACCGTCGCTTTTCCAGATCATACACACAAATGTTTTCAGAGTCCTGTCCCGCAACACCTTTCATGATGTACGGCAACTCCGCAACTTCTGGTGTATACCCCAAAGCCGAAGTAAACTGGCTCTCATCCGTGGTCCTCGGAATTCCAAACCACTCATCAAACCCCCTATCAGAAGGATACCTTCCAGGGATATCACCAAGATGCCACTTTCCATGGTGCGCAGTCGCATAACCCTTGGGCTTGAGGCATTCTGGCAGCGTGCGCTCCCACCTTGTGAGACCTTGGGGAAAGCCAGCTGGAACAGATTGACGACACCCAGTTCGAATGGGATGACGACCTGTCATCAAGGCTGAGCGCGTGGGGACGCAGTCGCTCTCGACGTTGAAGTTGTGAAGAAGAAGGCCTTCTGTGGCGAGCTTGTCGATGCGTGGTGTTGCAGCGCCGCGAAGAATACCTCCACCATAGCAGCCGAGCTCACCCCAGCCGAGATTGTCGGCTAGGATGAGCACGATGTTTGGCTTTGATGGATCTTGAGACATTTCGAATTGTTGCAATTTTCAGAGCTTGACTCTAGTTCTAGCTGTAATCGAATACTCTTCAACCGAATAAATTTCATTTAAACTTGGCCTTTGGCTCATTTTCCTCCTGAATCGCGTATGATCAAGGGCTAACCGTGAAGCCATCGGCGAACCGTCCGAAGCCCCACAATTTCGCTCAACGCCGACGCTCACCTCCGAAGACTTAATCGCGTTCCCTTCAATAACCTCGCAACCCGACTTGAAGGGCAAAGATACGCGATCTTGACATTCAATGGCGTGCGCAGCTGATCATCTGTGATACCTTATCATGTCAAGGAGCTATAACTCTTGGGATGGTGATGGATGAGTATAAAGACGGCTGATAGTCGACGACTGGATGATTATTCGATACAGCCTGCTGAATTACTTAGAATAATCGGGACTGAGGATCAACATGTCGCTGGAGAAATCAACCAAGATGGATTCTGTTCAGGCTGCTAAGGAAGCCCACGATCTTGATGATGCGCCGCAATCAATTGCTACGCAGTCAACTTGGACAGATGACGAAGAGAAGGCAGTGGTCAGAAAGTAGGTTGACAACCCCATCTACCAATTGACGCCCCAAGCTCACATACCAGACTCGACATGATTCTCATGCCTCTTCTCGTCCTCGGCTTCTACGCCCTCCAGCTCGACCGCAGCAACATCAGCAACGCCCTGACCGACACGCTCACAACCGATCTAGGCATCAGCAAAGACGACGTCAACCTCGGCGACCAGCTCATGATGGCCGGCATAATCATCGCCGAGATCCCCTCCAACATCATCCTCCAGAAGCTCGGCGCCCCGATCTGGCTCACGGGCCAGGTGCTCATCTGGGGGACCATTGCGCTTACGCAGGCTTGGGTGACCAACATCCATTCGTTCTTTGCGACGCGGTTTCTCTTGGGGTTCTTTGAGGCGGGCTTCATCCCGGGTGGGCAGTATATGCTTGCGCTGTTCTATAGGGAGAAGGAGTTGGCGCTGAGAACGTCGATTTTCTATTTCGGAAATTATTTCGCTACTGCTACGGGGTCGTTGATCGCTGCTGGAGTTTTGCAGATGGGCGGTATAGCTGGACTGGCTGGCTGGCAGTGGCTCTTTATCAGTTTGTCCACTCTTGCAAATCTTCGTAATTAACATTACTAACATCAAACAGTCGAGGGTATCTTCACTCTGCTGGTCTTCTTCGTCTTCGTCCTACTTCTCCCTCGATCACCGATCCATACCAAACCTATTCACGACCGTTTTGATCTCTTCACCTCGCGTGAGCGTGAAATCATGCACGACAGGATCTATCAAGAAGACATTTCCAAGACCGAAGCCCACGCAAAGATCACAATCCGAGGTCTTTTAACCGCCCTCACCGATTACCGTCTATGGTTTCACACTATTCTCAACCTTGTATCGATCGCTCCCAAGGGCGGTCTTCAACTCTACGGACCAACCATCATTCGAAGCCTAGGCTTCAGCAAGATCAACTCGAACCTTCTAAATTCCGTCAGCAGCTTCCTCGTCGTGTTTCTCAGTTTCGCCATCGCTTGGGCTTCTGATAAGACAAAGCAGCGAGGTCTATGGTGCATGGTCGCGTTTCTGTGGAGTATCACATTCGGTGGTGCTTTGTTTGGATCGACAAATAAAGACAAGTGGACCAAGTACGCCCTATTCACCCTCTTGAGCAGTGGTAATGCGCTATCCCAAGGTCTCAATGATGCATGGTTGAGTATCAACACTCGATCTGCTGAGACGCGCAGTATTGGATTGGCTTTGGTTGTCATTGGGAGCAATGCTGGTGGATTGGCTGGAAAGCAGCTTTTTCGCGAGAGTGATGCACCAAAGTACACAAAGGGATTTTTGGCTATTGTTCTGTTATATGCTGCTGCTCTACCGATTACAGCGGTGATTATGGGGGTTTATTGGCGACAGAATAAGAAATTGGAGAAGGAACTTGTTGAACATGAGGGGGATGTTGATGAGCAGGTTGGTAGAAGCCAGCGCTTCCAGCTGTAGAAGAGATATGAGATAGCAATCGTCATAGAAATATTCCAAGCCTACCTGTCGTCTCTCATTAGTTCAATTCGAGTGATACGCAATGATGGTATCAGCGGCTTATTTCCTGAATTCTAAAGGTCCATTCGTCAGTGGGGAAGAACCCCAACAACGGCCCAAACTCACCGTTCCTAACCGCAAAAGGCCGGCTCCAAGCATTACCCTCCAATGAAAAGACCCCCTCACCACCTCTGAATCTCAGATGCCGGTCCCGGGTCGATCCAGGTTCGATACCAGACCCTGTCAAGCTGAGCATCTGCACACCGAGACAAGATCGCCGGACCATCATGGACTCACCTCACGCAGACGAAAAGAACACCACCCTAAGTGAACAAGAACGAAAGTGAGTCCCCCTCACCACCCCGCACCACTCACTCGTATTCTAACAGTAGTTGAGAAAACTCCGCAATCGCTTATCGCAACGAGCGTTTCGTCGCAGACAGGCAGAATGTATTCGCGAGCTAAAGAACCGCGTGAATGCGGACCAGCGATCTGACAGCGAGCGCGTAGAGGCGCTCCAGAAGGAGAATCGATTGCTGAGACAGCAGTTGATTGATGTCCAGACGAAAATGTCGCGGATGATGGCGTCGGTGCAGTTGTTGAGTGACTCGGTGGCCAAGACGCTTGATGATACCGCGGGTGGTGAGGGGGATGAGCGACACAGAGATGGTGAGTGGGTGAATCGCAAGACTGCGAATGAGGACAAGATCGTTGAAGAGGCGACGTTGCAATCGATTGACTTGGAGGCGTTTGATCCGTCGATTCTGGACTTTGGTGCTCCGTTTTCATCATCGAGCGTCACTGGTAAGAAGCATCGGCATTCATTTTACGAAGCCAGGCTAACGATTGATTGAAGCCTCGACAACAGAAGATGGCATTTCGTCAGAGCTCATCAACGTTTCCGGCACAAGCCCATTTTACTCTCAGATCCCGAATATCTGGAGCCATGAATATCAAATGGGCATGCAGCCTTATCTAACTGCCATCAACGCAACAACCGAGTCGAGTCTTGTCCTGGGAAAGGATTACTCTTTCACCAATTCACCATTCTCAGATCATATTCAGCTACTTCAGCGAATGTTGAAGAATAAGCTCAATACTCTTGGATTCGTTCCAGAGGGTCATAATCCTGTTCAGAGGTACGGAATCACCTCTCTCCCATGCCGAAGTATTCTCACATTTCTAGCGTCTACCAACCAGTCCTCATGGTCTTGTCCATGTTTAACAGCATGACCCGTCCCGACGTGATGGCATGGTACGCCAAGACGCGCTTCTACCACATCATCGAACTCACAGCCTGGCAACTCTACCCATCCTCCGCAACCTTCAACAAGCTCCATCCCCGCTACCGCCCTACAACCGCGCAGCTGGAGAACCCTCACCCCGGCATCATCGACTGGATCCCCTTTGCCACGATTCGCGATCGTCTGATCCAGCTGCACTCTGCAAATCCTCGCATCGACCAGATCTTCTGCGATGCTGTCACTGGCTATGTCGTCGAGGCGCTCATGTCGGATCTCGTCCTAGGTGCCCCGCAGATAACAGTCTACGTGCGTGTTACCGACCTCATCAACACCATGTCGTCCGGAACATCCGAGAGCGAAAACGCAATCGCCATGCTCCCGGCACCGGATATCTCAACTCTATTCTCATCACCTGCGTATGCTCGCGCTGCGTTCAATAAACTGAACATGGACAAGGGCGCGGGCTACTACAAGATCGACCCCGCATTCTTCGAAAAGTATCCTGAGCTCTGGGACCAGGCCAGCGATGTCACGGCAACGGGAATGCCGCTCAAGCCAAAGTACCAAAAGATCCTCACGTATCCGAAACCGCTCGACTTCTCGACTGTGGAGACTTATCGGAGCTTCATCGACTTTTCCCTCGACGCAGCGAATACGATATCAATGTCCCCATGATCCACCCAACCGGGCCGGTCCTCGTTATCTCTCAAAAATAATAGTCTCTCACATGATGTGTGAGGACGGCATCTTTAGCGCAATTGGGTTTGGCATAGTTTCGGGAAGCGTAATGGAATGTTGAGTAAACGACCCACCACGACGGGTTTGACTAACACGCCAGTTACTAACACCTCAATTCTGTGATTCATCTGTGGATCATCGAGTAGATAAGAAATCATCTATATAGAAATGCCAGAATTAGTACAGCACCATCACAGGCCATCATCCACACCATTCTATTTCATCATCAAAATGCCGTCTCAAATACCAACTTCAATTCCTCGCTATAGTTTCATGGATGATTATAGCGAGGGCGCGCATCCTGCTCTGCTCAAAGCCTTGATCACCAGCAATACGACCCAGGAAACTGGCTACGGAGGCGATACCTACTGCGATCTTGCACGGCAGCGAATCCGTCGACATCTTGGCCGTAACGACGTTGGCATATTCTTCGTGCCGAGTGGGACATCAGCCAATGCCATCTCCATCGCCGCATGTCTGCGACCCCACGAAGCTGTCATCGCTGCCAGCTCCGGCCATATCGTCACAAGAGAGACGGGCGCGGTAGAAGCAAGCGGCCACAAGATCATCAATGTCACACCGCACAATGGAAAGCTTACGCCTGAGACGATCGAGCGCGCACTAGATGATAATTGGCATTTCCCTCACATGGCCAAACCTCGGCTGGTGTACATATCCAACGCGACTGAGATCGGAACAATATACTCGAGAGCCGAGCTCGCAGCGATAAAACAAGTCTGCGAAAAGAATGGCCTTATTCTCTTCCTCGACGGCGCTCGTATCGGCACAGCCCTCGCATCAAAGGCAAACGACATGACCCTCTCCGACATCCTCGAACTCACAGACATATTCTGGATAGGCGGCACAAAGAACGGCGCCCTTCTCGGCGAAGCCGTCGTCGTAAAAGACGCCCGCCTCTCCTCGGAATTCGAATTCTACGTCAAGCAGCACGGCTCTCTCCTCGCAAAAGGCCGTGTCATCGGCGCGCAATTCGCAGAGCTCTTCGAGGGAGACCTCTACTTTGAGCTAGCGCGCAAGGCGAACTTGGCAGCTGAGTCGCTATCGAGCGGCATAGCGCAGGGCGGGTTCTCGGTTTATGCTGCGACGGAGACGAACCAGGTCTTTGCGGTGTTGCCGCTGGGTCTGATCAATATACTCAAGGAGAGTTTTAGCTTTTATGTTTGGGAGAAGCGTGGTGATGATGAGGCTGTTATTAGATTGTTGACGACGTGGGCGACCGAGGGGGCGCAGGTTGAGAGGTTTGTGGAGATGGTGCATTCTTGGACTGGGTAGAAGGCGTTGGATATGGAAAAGTTACCATGGACTTGGGGTTGGAATAGCGTTCTTATGTGTTTCTGAGAATTTCATGTGCTTATTGATAGATAACTAAATTAATTCAATCATTGCATCATATCTGCTTTTCTGAAGTGCCCAGGCAGAGTAAGCGGCTTACAGGCATCTATCTCATCTAGGAATCAGTCCAGCTTTTACCAGACCTTTCGAATATTAAAATACATGTCACATCTACTTCTTTGTAAGTCCCAGTACTCTTTATCGTCAATGGAACTGGAATCAGTTCCCAATCAACACTTGTGAGGCCTCTTTCGGGGTGCTGCCTGCTTAGTCACCAGTAAGCGACGAGAAGGATTCGCGGCATTTGACCGCTTAACCGATATTGAATATTTCTCTCCTTACTAGTCCTTTCATATGAGAACCATGGCAGTCGTAGATAAAGATTTTGCCGGGGAATTCAAGTTTCTGAAGTATGTCGAAGATGCCGATCAATGCCAAGACTCTATAACCGCCAAGCGCTCAGCCTATTGGTGCTACTGCGGTCCTCTACTCGACCCTCCCACCGACCCGAAATCATCATCATTACCGGATAACTTGTACGACTTTGAGACTCAAGTCTTTACTGGTTCTGTTCGCTCTAGACTTATTCCCTTTCTAAGTTACATCAACAATCTTCTCGTCGCCAAGGGGTTTAAGGATTACTTCCTTACCATACGCGCTACGACACCAACTCACGAGTTTGATCAACCAAGATGGCACACCGATGAGCTCTTCTTCACCAGAGACATCCTCCCTGGTACGCGCCTAGGTCTCAAATCACAGCACCAGAAAAATCACAAAAATACTGCAACCGGTTGGAAGATCTGCACTACCCTTCTGGGCCCATCAACACTCTTCATACCCGCCTCCCATCAGCCCCACGCTCGCAAAGCCCAAGAGTCCGCTCGTGAGTCAGCAATTACAGAGCATGAATGCATATCAATCCGCTGTGTTGGCTGTGCAGCTGCAGCAGATGCTGTGCGCGATGAGCTAGCAGCTGTACTAAAACCGTTTGGTGCAGCAGCAGCAGAAATAGGTGAATGTTCTGTGTTCAAAGTTGGCAAGGAATCTGGAGCAGTGCACTCTGAACCATGTATGAGTGAGGGAGATGGTGGGAGGATCTTCGTCAATGTTGTGCCGGGGACGGAGGATGAGTTGAGAGTGTTGATGGGGAAATGGGGCATGAAGTTCCCGAGGCAGTGGTGGGTTGGAGGGAGATGAGTGAGAGACATTTACGCTGTGTATATAGATTGCAACTTTCTAATTTCGCTTCTTGATACGTTACGCAAGGATGTTGTTTAGGTGTTATCTGGAGTGTCTTGTTGAGGGTCGGAGATGTTAGTCTTGGTCAACACGTGTCTCGCCCAATTGAGGCTTCACAGCATGGGCTCGGGTAGAGCTGCAGGGTAGCACGTACACATGACAATTAAAGTTGAATGGACCAGCCTCGGTGTCTCGTCTCATATGGCAAGTTTGTCGTTAATCAATTAAATGTCGGAAGATGTCTTGGGGTAACATTCTTGCAATGGCTGGAGGGTAGTACAGTGAACTGGCTGCCATTCTGATCTCTTTCCTCCAGGACCCAGTTGTTACGTAGCACAATAAACCTCTGACCGAAGCTTTGATAAAGAGCGTTTCAATTGGAGCGTCTACAAGGAGCGAGATGCAGCGTTGGTTCCATTTTAATGAACGAAATCTCTGTTTATTTGTTTACAAATAATGAACATACGAGCCTCACAGACATCACTGTTATTAACGCGGCTCTACCGTTTCACGTCAGAGGCGCTATCGGGATCCTCAGGTTCCCAAGCGCCCCGCCACTTCCCGACCATCTCGGCCGAGCAGCCAATGCCTCTACACCATCGACGACCTGCGCTTACAATAGTGTAACATCCCCCATCCAGCCACATTCATTTCCCTCCACCCAAATCGCTGATCTCAATCAACACTCACAGATAAACTTTTCCCGCACCAAGTGATTAAACGGCGCACAGCGTATCGTGGCTTGCATCGACAGGGTGACATTTCGTCGGAGCTTACGGGAGTCGTCGACGTGGCGCTGCACGCCGTTTTCCCCACAGCGGATAACTACAGCATCATTTCGTGTACCATTAATTCCCAACCTCTGTAGAACACGGGCGGGATTTGAGTAGTCAATGTCTCGGGACGCGTTAATTCAAGGAGCTTCCCTTATCCCTTCCGGGCGCTGTTTCAGGCAGATATTAACTCAGATCGGCGGGATCTGGAAATAACAAAGACCCCGTATTCCACTGCGTGGGAGCGATACGACAGCTAATCTCACAATGGCAAGGCGCTAAGCCCGCACCACTGCGGGGCTGACGTGACCCCTAAGAAGGGAACAGCGCATAAGGGAGTCTCGTATTATCGTCTCTGACAGGTGAAAGAAACCCCTTCACATGAGAGATTGACAAAGGGAGCTTTGTGTATATCCGCAAAGATATTAAATATTCTTCAATCTTTGATCCTTTGTCTTCTTTATTTCTCCACTTTTTTGTTCCATGTCATCCCGATTGTGTTTCCTGTCCAGGCGCTACACGAGGCCCCCTCCTTGAGATTAGCGCCAGGCACAGATCATCCAAGACATGGAAGACCAGGGTGAACGACCCCCCCCTTAGCTCTGCATGTTGCATTTGCTGGTGGTTTTATATAGAAACAGTCCAACAAGAAAATTCCCGCCATCTCCATTTTTAGTTCTTCCAACCTCTCTTCCTCTGTTCTTGAGGTCTCATTCCCGTCTTCTTTAATTGTTTCGTTTCCCCGGTCACTCACTACGCCGGGTTAACAAATTCCATCTTATTTCCTTCCCCTGTCTCTTTTTCTTTATTTCTCTATTCCCGATTGCATGAATCAGCATCTCAATTGATTTGGAGAGATGTTGTCCGCTCTTTTGCTCGCCATCGCGGCCCCCGCTTTGGCTCACGCTGCCGCTCCCCAAGAGGATGGCCTTATCCGCTTCCCCCTTAAGGTTTCCACCGGCGCGCCCGTTGTAAAAGGCGTCACCAAGCGCCAGAACGAAGTCGCTCTTGAGAGTCAGCAGAACGGTTTCTTCTACAGCATTGACGTCGAGCTCGGTACGCCGGGGCAGAAAGTCACCGTCAATCTCGACACGGGCTCTGCAGAGCTCTGGGTCAACCCCGTCTGCTCAAAGGCGCAGCAGCCCTCGTTTTGCCAATCTTTTGGTCATTTTGGCGAGAGTAGCACTTGGGTTAACCTTAACACTACTGGCGGTGTCGTCTACGGCACTGGGTATGCGTATTGGAACTATGGCTACGACCATGTTGTCATTGGATGTGAGACAGCATTCCTTACCATCGCTGAGACATAATTTTTGCTAACTGCATTAGCTGCGAATATTCGCAACCAAGTTTTCGGTGTCGCATACGATAGTTCTTTCACCAGCGTCGGTATCATGGGCGCCGCGCCTGATCTGAACGGTTGGGATGCGCCGTACCCCCTCGTGATGGACAGCATGGTCCGACAGGGCCTCATCAAGAGCCGCGCATTGAGTCTCGACATTCGCACCCTCAACAGCGATCGCGGCGCCGTCATCTTCGGTGGTCTCGACACCAAGAAGTACACCGGTCACCTCGAGAAGCGTCCCATCATCCCCGCCGAGTCATCCCCCGATGGCCTCACCCGGTAAGTCCCCGCGCTCAATCGACGCGCGCCTGTCTAACAATCGCAGCTACTGGGTTCACCTCGACGGCATCAGCCTTATCCAAGACGACGGTTCCGAAGACGCAATCTTCTCCCAGACAAACGGCCAGCCCGTCCTCCTCGACAGCGGATACACCGTCAGCGCACTCCCCGGCCCCATCTTCAACAAGATCGTCGCAGCGTTCCCCACGGCCCAGCGAAACCCCGGCGCTTACGTCGATGTCGATTGCTCCGTCGCCGATCTCAAGGGCACCGTCGACTTCAAGTTCGGCAACACCGTCATCAAGGTCCCCTACGCAGACTTCATCTGGCACAACGACGATCGCTGTGTTCTCGGTGTTTTCCAGGACGATGAGTTCCCTGTTCTCGGCGACACTTTCCTCCGCGCTGCCTACGTCGTGTACGATTGGGATAACAGAAATGTCTGGCTCGCTAACAACGAGGACTGCGGTACTAACCTCGTCGCCATCGGTACTGGTCCCAATGCCGTGCCTGACTTGGTTGGTGAGTGCGGCTCTGACTCTACCACCACTTCTGGAGCTCCTACTTCCACCGAGACTGCTTCCGAGTCTGTTACCGAGTCCGTTTCTTCTGCTGAGACGACTGCCGACACCACCCTTTCCTTCTCTACTACTCGTTACTCCAACACTACTTTCACAACCTCCAAGCCTGGATCAACCTCTACTGGCGGATCTGGCAACACTTATGTTCTCCCTACTACTTCCGCTCCCTCTACAACCATCACTTCCACCGTCACAACCAGCAAGGTCTACACGGTCACGGCCTGCCCTCCCAGCGTCACCGACTGTCCCGTCGGCCATGTCACCACCGAGATCATCACCTCTCTCACAACATACTGCCCCGGCTCTGAGGCGACTGGCGTTGCTCCTCAACCCACCAAGGGTCCCGTCAAGTCAACCCTCACATCGACACGCGTGTACACCATCACCTCCTGCCCCGGCTCCGGCTCCTGCAACAAGGGCGACGTCACGACCGAGATCGTTCACAACACACAGATCATCAACCCCGAGCAACCTACCGGCGTGTTCACCATCCCCGAAGCCATCCACTGCGGCTTTGGAAACTTTGGCTGCAAGGAGGCTACCACCAAGGGATACCGCACCGTCACCATCACATCGGTCGTCAAGGCGCCCAAGCCTACACCTGTTCCTGGCTATTGCACTACCTGCGGACCCCCCGGCTCGAACCATCACAACGGTACTTTCACAGGTCACTACACCAAGCCTGGTTATGAGCAACCCACCGAGGGTCATGCCACACAGGATTATCCTGAGCCTACTGGCACCGCATCCAAGCCTACCGGCGGCAACCCTCTTGAGGAGCTTCCAACCTACAAGCCCACTCACGTCTATGCCCAACCCCCCAACACCGTCGCCACCGTCGTCAAGCCAACAGGCACACCCGTCGGCTCAACACCCTCCGAGCCAACGGGCACCAGCCCCGCGATCGTCAACGGCGCGAGCGCATGGAGCGTTCCAGCTCTTGCGGCGTTCATCGTGGGCGCATTTGTCGCAGCTCTGTAAAAGGAAAAAAATGGATGAGGACATTTAATACTTATTTAATAAGGTGCAGCGTAGATACTTTTTGCGACGGTAGATATTGGATGACATTTTTCCTTTATTTTGTATCTGCTTCTAGAAGCGTATTATTCTTAGATTGGATATTACATCGTTTGGATGTATTTATACGACATTGACTTTTTATGAGAGCCTTGATTGACTCTGGTGATGTTCTGTGGGGCTGCAACGTTGATTGAAACACCCTCTTGTAAATTGTAGGCGATGCACTTGGATGAATTCATTAAGCTGAATTGAGGATACGACTCTAATGTGTCAACGACTCTTCCGAAAATGTCGGCTTACATTCATCCGACTATGACAGACAGTATCGGTTATTTGTATTGTCTAGGATGCGCATCCTTCATTCAGACCATTTCTCTAATTTTCATCTCATCCCTCTTCATTTCATTCAACCCGTCAAAAATGGCCAATCTACTCATCAAACTCAGTGTCGCAGCCATCGCCGTCATCGCACTCGTCTTTCAGATCTATCTCAAGGAAGCGATATGGCTTGGTTTCGGCATAAACAGGACCCTCCAACCAATCAGGGAATTCCCCTACCATTGCCGTAAAATCGTGCATCACCGGCTGGAAGCATGCGAAGACATGTACTTATCCCCGTCTACGCGCCAGTTGTTCCTCGCGTGTTCGGATCCAATTGCTCGAAAACAATGGCAACCAAAGTATGTTGACCTTGAACATATTATATTAGGCTGTGATTGATCAGTGTAGTATTGGGTATCGTAATATTTCGGGTCGATCACCGCGCGACGCTATCGTTGCATTGGATATTGATAAGCCGATTGATAACAGCTTCGAGTTCCGAGCGCTGAGAACACCTGGGTTCGAGGGTACAGCCGGCGATGGGCTTATCAGCCTCGCTGGCTTTTCAGGTGTCGAACAGGATAATGGTGTTACTGACTTATTTCTCGTCAATTTGCGACCTTCGATTGATGCAGAGGGAAAACTGGCGGATCAATATGTTCACGGTGGAAATGCCACTATCGAGCACTTTGTCACCGGACCCCAAGCGACGGAGATGAAGCATGTTCAGACTTATGCTCACCGAGGAATTGTAACGCCAAATCGTGTTGCGGCGCTGGATGATGAGACGTTTTACATCAGCAATGATCACGGCCCTCATAAATCCGGCTGGGTAAATATTCCAATATCTATTTTATGGCTTATGCTAACAAAACAGCGGCACCATCTATCAATGATTCTAGGCTTCTCCGACGTAACTTTCTGCGATACTCAAAGCTGCAAACCGGTTGTATCCAAGCTCCAATTCCCCAACGGTCTCGTTGTAAAAGACAACATCCTCTATCTCCCCGACTCCATCACAGGCCATCTATACACCTACCGCATCCTTCCCAACAGAGACCTCGAAAAGATCGACCAAGTTGATCTTGGGTATAGTGTAGATAACGCATCTATCGACGAAAATGGCGATATCTGGATCGCTGCGTTCCCTATTGGCGTTGAGATCTTCAAGGCATACGATGATCCGTATAATGCTCACCCGCCTAGTACTGTATTGAGAGTTAGGAAAGTTGAGGGGGAGTATGTTGTTGAGAAGATGCTTGAGGATGCGGATGGGGAGGTTTTGCCGGCTGCTACGACGGTTGTGCACGATACGAAGACGGGGAGGCTTTTCTTGAGCAGTGAGTCAATTTAAATTTCACTAGGGACATTGCTAATTCTTGTAGGCGTCATTTCACCGTTTATCGCTGTTTGTGAACCAAAGCTGTAGACACAAACTAACACTAGCCATATATCTAGTCAATCACTATCAGCTCAACTCCACTCAGCTTGCACCCTTGCCAATGTTTCCTATCACAGACTCATTTGACCCGACAGAGACGACCATTGTCCTTCTGCTCCCACTTCTCACTCCCAACACAAGGAAAACACCAGAAAACATCACCAGGGTCAACATTCTTCTTGATGGCCAGAAGTTTCTCGTAGTTCTTACCCCAAAAGGCATGCTGCCAATCAGGTTCGAAAGGAAGCGCCTAGTACATATTAATGCGAATTCCAGTCGGTGATATAGTCTATCTTACCTCATTGATATAAGCACCCGTATCTGGAGACAGTTTGCGGAATGGCTCCATGGATGTATTCAACGTCTTGACTGCCTGAGCTTTGGAAGTCTTGTTGAAAGGCTCAAAGGATTCTCCAGAAACTAGGATTTCATCAGTAAACCCCAATAACCACCAGCACGGCGAACTTACTCGCATGGATATAGGACTTCCTCCAGCCAGGGTTAACAGCTGCACTCCCTCCTCTTGGCTTCGCATTCCTGACACCCTTCCCAGCGATCAAGTGAACCGTCAACCCCCCAGCAGAAACCAAACTCTCTTCCAACGCCCCCCGGAACTTCTCGTCAACCAGCACTTCCCTGCCCAACAATCTCGAAGCAAGATAGAGCGTCACTCCCGCAGCACCCTGATCAAAATAAACATCATACCACTCCAAATACGAAGCATACTCTTCCTTCGTAGCACTAAACTGCACAGCTCCGGGCCACCGCTTCTGAATAGTATCATTGATCGGCTTGAACAGTTTGAGAATGTACTCTGGGTCGTTAACGTCCTGTGCCGCAAAAATACCCTGAATCCCGGCTACTTCGTCAGACCCGCCGGCGGGGTTGGGTGTTTGGGGGCTGAAGCCTGTATAGCCTGAAAGACCGGCGTCGGATAAAGAGGGGAATTGGGAGAGGACGTAGGCGAGGAGGTCGTATTTGAAGGGAGCGGCTGCGGATGTTGCTATTGTAAAAGCTGATGCGGTGATTTTGGGGGTTTTGTAGACTTTCATGGTGATGGATGTGAGGACACCAAAGGTTGAGCCGCCGCCCTGGATTGTCAATTAGTATAATCAGGTAGTTGAGTGGTTAATGACTTACTCCTCGCATTGCCCAGAAGAGATCAGAATGGTTATCTTCATTAATGGTCAAGATCTCTGCAGATGGTGTAACCATCGTCATCTGGAGAACTTGATCAACTGCAAGGCCATGCTTAGTTGACAAGAGAGAATGGCCGCCGCCAGTAACGTAGCCTCCGAGACCGACAGTCTTTCCGCCGCCGCCGACAGCTACGCGACCATACTTGTCCAGCATGGTGTAGAGGTCATACATCTGTGTTCCTGCGCCGGCAGTAACAGCATCGCCGGCGATGACAGTCTTGGAGTTGTAAAGCTTGAAGGAGCCTTTATGGTAGGTTGTGTCTTTGAGATGGTGGGTCCAGAGGGAGAGAGAACCGGGGCCAATGGAGCGGCCGATGTAATCGTGGCCTGTGTTCTTGACAACGAGTCTGATGTTATTTTTTCGAGCTATGGCTTGTTAGAGAGATGTTTTTTGGATCGTAAATACTTACCAAAGTCGACGCCCATCTTGACATGCTCCGCCTTTGTAACATTGACAACATAAGCAGGATATCCACTTCCACTACATGGATAGCTCTCATCTGGGAGGCAAGTCCAGTTCGAATACTGATCATAAATAAGAGAGACAGGATCTTGCGTGTGAAGATCATAATGCTTCCATGCTTCAGCGACCTTGGGACAGGTATCTTTGTCATAAGACGGCCAGCCCTTGTGGCAGACTGCCCCAGGAGGAACAGGCGCAAAGAGTCTTCCGTCTAGAGTGTCATTGAGACGAGACCATGCTTTGTGAGAAGGCCAGTCTGAAGACCCAGGGTACGCCTTGCAAGTCTTGGGAACAGAGCCAGCAAGAACAGAAGGGAGGAGAAAGGCAATAAGATCATAGAGACGAGTCATTGTGAACTGCGATGCATTCAACATGAATAGTACTTAAGGTAACTGGTTGCAGGTTTATATAGGCAGATATCTGAAATGGCCCCCATCTTGGCATCACATCTACTTCGCCAACACGGTCTAAACGAGGGATCATGTCCCGAGACTAAAACAGCATTTCTGCGGCGTCGACGTCAGGGCCAGCGCGTATTAGTCGGGTTTCTGTAGCTCAGCCCTGCCAAGAGGGGTTTTTTGTGGAGGTGGCTTGAATGGGGGATCATGACGCGAGATACGGGGGCTTCAACTGTCATATTTTGTGGAGGGAGGTTGGTCCGTGGGAAATTTGAGTCATTTATGTTTTAGCTGTCTTCAGCGTCGCATTGCTCGAGACATTTCTACCAACTCTCTATATGTTTCATATGTTTCACCTTTAAATGCTTTGCGACACATTCACAACTGAAAGGGTCTTCCGAGAATGCACATCGTGAATGGCTATTTCGCCCAATGGAGCCCCGAAATGCCGAGATCAAGAAAAAAACAACTCATTCCAACCCCTGTCGCCTCTCGCCATATCATCCCCAAAGCGGCCTAACTTGACGCTCGTAATCAATGTTTAATCTCAAT
>JABFFB010000065.1:0-33424 GCA_013623555.1 Fusarium nisikadoi
CGCCACAGCCATCCTTGGGCCCTCCTGGTCACCATCAGAGGGATTCATGGGGCCAACTACCTGCTCCACCTCAGCAATGGCAAGGAGCAGAGGAATCCATGAGACATTGGCTGCATGCGAGGGCGGAAGAGGATAAGAGAAAACAGGAAGAAGAGCGGACGAGACAGGAGAGTTTGCGTCTAGAGCAGCGCAAAGTTGAAATGGATATGCTGCGGACGTCGCTTCAGGCAGGTATACCTCCTCCCATGGTTCCTTTGGTATTTGCAGGCATGGGTGGCGGAGGAGTCGCGCCACAAGCTGCCCTGGAATGGGCTCAGCAGTTTATGCCTCCTGGACAGGCTCCTCCTCGTGCTCAGATTATGCCCGCACAGTGGCCTGTGTCGCCTGAACACCAGCGAGAACCCCAAACACTGTCACATACCCACACACAGCACCCGGGTATCCCATCTGCATCGACTCCAGCTGCCGGATATGTGTATCCACCATCACCATCAAGGCCTCGAGGCCAGACAGTGAGTGGCGCTATAGGACGGCCCATGGGCATGTCGACGCTACCGAGCCTCAACACCAACGTACCACAGCCCTCACACGCTCCTCCTCCGATGCACTCGCATCAGCATCCGCATATGCAGCAAGCTCAGCAACAGCAGCAAGAACCCCAGTCAAGTCCTTCGATATACTTTCACCACTGGCAGCCGCCAACATCGCAAGCTAGCGGAAGCTCGAACCGACCCGGAAGTCCTTCTGGTTCGTCCAAGATCAAGAGAAAGAGAGACTCTCTGTGAACTGACATGGCTTCTGTGACTATAGGGGAAACTCCCAGAAAGCGCAAAGCAACAGGGCATCATGCCCCTTCCCCCACCCGCAGTGAGCAGCGATATCGATCACCTCCGCCTCTTAGTCAAAGCAGCTCGTCGAGCGCAGCTTTTCGTGGATCGCGACGTGGTCATTCACGACAAAGAAGTGACATGTCACCCTTCCGAGTCACCGGGCCGGGACGGTCTCGCAGAGAGAGTTTTGGCGGACCTTTACGCCGAATGTCACCGATACGCAGTTCAACGCCAATGACATCGCAAGAAAGACCGGGCAGCGAGAACAAACAGTCGGTATCAGCTATATTGTCAGAGGAGCCACCGCCTGGCACACGGTATCCAGGGCCCCGTCGCCCGAGCGAAGAGCGAGAAAAACCCTATAGGCAGCCATCACCTGGAGATTCAAAGCCGCATCGGAGCATCGAGGAAACCTCAAAATCGCGAGAAAATTCAGGGGAAGGACAAGGTGCTTGATGGCAGCGCACCCTAGACGCGGGTTTGTCGATCGGCTCTCACGCTTGTGCGCCACATGCAGTCATTTCACGTCTAAGCGTGGCTGTCATTTAATTTACGATAATCCACAAATCACACAAAACATGAAAGAGTAATTTGCCCTGCCGGAATCATCAACAATCCCTGGCTTATTAGTACGCATACTCTAATCAATATTCTGTACTACCTTTCGAAGCAAATACGCATCAGGCCGGTTGAGCGGTCTTTCCTCATGGTTGCTACTAAAATTTCGGACTCAGACTTGGTGAAGCTGGTCCCTTGACTTTACATCGGGGTTTTTTTTTAGAAGTTGGCGCTGCAACTTTGTTTTAAATATATGTTCTTGTTGAGCTGCACTGGAGAGGGCAAGAGTTGGCTAAAGGGTAGGGACACGGTACAAAATGGAGTTTTTCACTTTGATTTTCGGTTCAGTCTATTGGGAGGAGTCCACGGCATCGAGGAACAGCATTGGGTATAGCGGCTCGAGCTCGAGCTCAGGGTCAATGGGAGGAATGAAAGAAAGAAAGAGAGACATTGGGAATATTTTTTTTGTTCTGGGGACAGCTATAGACACCCTATGGACTTAGATTGAGGAAGATGAAGTTTCGCAGCTTCAGGCAATGCATAACTGACATTCTCAAGGGAGTCAATTTGAGCGTCATCAAACAGACTCGGAGCGAAATGAACAAAAACAATTGTCACTGACCGAGGAATGGAGAACACTCTCGCCCTTGTCTATTGGGAATGTTAAGCCACATTTTAAAACGCTTCGGCCCACACAAGAGCAGCCTCAGTCTAGTGGAAGCCTCACAGCCTATTTCTCAAAGTAGTCTCAGGAACACCCCAAAACAGAGTTGCGGTTACTGAACGCCCATAGCACTAGCAGCATGTAGCTTATTCTGAGGAGCTTCAAGGTGCATTGGAAACACAGAAGTCGAAACTCGTGTCCTCGTAAAACAGGGGTCTGATCCGGTCTAGTCCTCAAAGACTCTGGATGTCACCTGGGCTGTAACCCAAAGCCAGTCATGTCTTTGAACTTTAGAGAAGTCTTCAATCGAGAGAGGAGTCGAGAATACGAAAAAGCCACATTATACACATCTGACTTACCAGAAGAGGAAAGGACTTGTGAAGGAGCTCTGCAAGAACAAAGATGCTGGGTCTTCTGCATGTAAGCCACTATGCCACTATCCTTTTCAAAAGTTCACAGCAAATTTATGCCATGCTTGTTTTCAGCTCTCATCATGCATGTGTGGCTTGTGTAGGAGTCTCTCGAAGGGGTAAACTCGGCCGTCTGCGCGCCTATGGAAAGAAAGTTGGAAGCAATCAGCCAAATGGCATGATAAATAGAGTGGTAATCTCTAGGTAAGGAAGCTATTGTCTCGCGTCATCCCCTTATTCGGGTCATATTATAGCCCATCGACTCATCGTCAGGTTGGTTACATCGAGGCTAGGGCCAAACTCAATTCTGTTTTGTTCTTCAATAGTACCAGAAATAAGGACAGGGAACCAGCTAATGCTGTTGGTTGCTTTACAGTCAAATAGCTCAATGGATCAATTCCAGCAACTTTAGATATAAATAACTTGCTCAGCTGTGCTATAACTTAGACTGTGATTCCACAATTGAGGTTGGTCGCTGCTTGTCCTCGCGTTGGTGAGCCGCTCCCGACCTTAGGGCGCCGGCTCCCCCGCACCGGAGCCCCGGGGAGGGGTCGGACACTCATGCCCAAAGAGGCAATCAGCACGGTCGAGATGGAGGGGGCACAGACTGGTCTGCCGAGAAAAGCAACGGGGGTGAATGGATGGGTAGAAGAGAATGGCAGCTTCAGACAATGAGGCTGACGGGATCGCAGAGATCCGAGTAACTACCTCGAGAAACAAACTTTGCTGGGTTTTGTTGGGAGCGGCCCAAATGCACCCGATTACTACTTAACAGTGACTGTTATACCTCGATGTCACCCGTCTTGTGCACGACCACAGCCATGTCACCATATTCTGACACGTCCAGCATGATCTGATCAAGCCACAGTTGGCCAAGGCTGAGATGGTTACATGTATTGAATGTAGCTGTGTTAGTGACCCTTGTATGCCAGGAGGGCGCCCTCGATTTTGGCACATTCACAACAACATGGACCTGACTAAGCAGGCGAAGCAAACACTGGAAATGTCTTCAATGATACTGCGTAGTTATACATTAACTTCGAGGCTAATAACCTAACATAGCGCCCGCTTCTTAGTTCATCTCTCAGCTCTCCTTATTCTACATCTTTTGCCCTATCTTTATCCTCCTCATGTACATTAAAGTGCAATCACACGCCGTATTTCCCCAAGCCTCTGGAAGCAAGACAGTAAAACAAAGTGATGCCCGGAGGGGTATATAAGATTAGGTTCCGTGGCTCCAAGCGCTATCAATCACCAAAAGGGAAAAACTCCCATCCTCTTTCTGAATCCATGACATACTCATGAACCAACGCAAAGAAAAGAATGGCCTCGTTTGGGCGTGTGGTCCCTCAGAGGCCGCAGCATGAAGGGGGTATCAGCAACGCAACGCAAAACAGGAAAGAACCTTGAAGGGTATCGTGATACAGCTTCGCATGTACAAAGAGAAAGCAGACCAAAAGACAAAGGAGAATGCCCTCGTTGGACTTGAGTCATGGCAGTGAGACTTGCTACGTCTTCTTCTTGCCGTGGTGTAGTTTGTATTCCGCCTTAACCACTTTCATCAAAAAATCCTCATCTTTGACAGGGATAGCTGATGTTAATGCCTTCATGGCGTTTTCGAATTCCGCGTCCAAGAGGACCTCTCGAAGGGCTTGAGCCAATGCTGCACTAGTAGCGTGCAAAACATCGTATTCCCCCGTCTGAGGAGTGTTGCTCTCGGACTTTCGTGATTCATACATGGAAGACTGGTCATTGCCCAATAGGAGGAAGACATCCCAGATTCGCAGCTGGGCTGGAAAGGGTACGGAAAGGTTAAATAGCGTCAAGTACCAGCGTGTACCATAAGCAGTAGTGTCAATGCACAGCTCGTCCTAGAATTGTCAGTGCTCAACTTGGGGTATCGGGAGGCTTCAGACTCACCAGTTTACTGGCTACTTCCTTATTGAGCCAGTGCTTACTGAAGTCACCCATGGCTGCCATGAGTTCCTCGAAACCTGGACGATATAGACGAGCCAGTCCACGGAGATGCCACATTCGCACCAGCATTACAAAGCACTTCTCTTCGTCGAAGTAGCATAGCAGTGTTGCCGCTAGCGAAGCCATGCCCTGAACATAACCTGTCTCAGGATAGTAGATTGATATCGCGTGGAGGACCCTAAACAGTAGTCGCTGGCCTCCTCGATAACGTCGTCGAAACATAATATGGCGGCTGATGGTCCTGGGCACGTCCAAGTCGATCTGTACATCGTCTGGGGAGCTTCGTCGCTGGAGCCGATGAAATTCGGCTACGATCCTCTCCTCGGAGGGTGATCCCTCATGTTCCCTCGCGCTGGTGGCCATAAAAGACCACCAAGCTGCTCCTCTCCATCGGTCGGGTATTCCTTTCCATGTCCGTTCAATGAGCTTCGGGTTTCTCATGTCGAACTCAAACTCCATACCCTCACCCTCGCCACCCCTACGAACAACTTTAGCCATTTTCCTCCATTTTTCTGACCTTTCCCATTCCTTGCGCTTCATAACTTCTGTTAACTTCTCGGCTTGAATCTCGTCCACGATGTCCTGAAGGCTGGGGGCTGCATTGAGCATGTCACCCGCTTCGTCCATCCACCGCCTGTCGCGATTGTGGGGCAGCAAGTTGCTGGCTTGCCGTACTACTGATCGAGATGAGCGAAGCGATGTTGATACTGATAATTCCGATGTTTGTGTGTTGAGCGACCTTGCAGAAACCTTCCTGGTTGGAGTCCGTCGGCCACTACCACTGAGAGTGGATGTCAAACTATAGGGGTCTCGTTTCTGCAACAAGCTACGTTTTCTTGGGGAGCCCGAGGCTGACCGTGTCTCTGTTGGTGTGCCCATTCTTGAGCCAGGCGGTGGCGGTAGTGTGATGAAGCCATATCGGTCAACGTGGGCACCTTCAAGGTCATCCCAATCTTCGAGCCCTCCGCCTCTAGACCGCAGGGAAGAAGAACTTCCAGATGCGGGCATTTGCCAGGCCGGAGAAAGGTGACTTGGAACACTAAAGAAGAGACGCAGGTTAGCATAAATCATAGTCCGCAATGATTACAACAGGGACATTCAAGGAAAACCATACGGGTCAAGTTCATTCTCCTCGGACGGGACCTCGGGAGTTGGTTCAAGACGCTCGCAGTACGAGTGCCTCTTGCCAGGCTCACCGTGAGAGCCATCGCCAACAGTATAGAGCGATCTCACCTTTTGAGATTCCTTCTCCACGTCGGCGGCCAAGACACGAATGTCAGGGGTTGACATCAGGCCCTGAGGAGAACCATCGCCTACCCCCTTAACAGAATTATTCATGTCGTTGGCCTCGTCGCTGGGTCGGGGAAGGGTTTGTGACTTTGGGGTCGTTGGCGTTGTAGGAGTAGGAGTGATGGAACGAGGCGCAGTAGTTGAGGGAGTGGGAGTTGGAGTGGCGCGACCCGAGTCGCTCTCGTCATTATATGCGGTCGCCAACGTGTCGGTGTTTGTAGAGGCTGAGGTAGAAGAGGACGAATCAATTGACACGGTGTGCTGTTTGATGGCGCCGTCAATGGCGGCGGCGTCTTGGGCTCCCAACATGATGCTGCCGCGTTTGGAAAAAGAAACAGTGTTCATGAAGACATCATCGAGGAGACTTTCGCAGGGGATAAACACGTCGAGGGGAACAAAGGGGAGATCGTTATTAGGTAAAATGGTTGCGGTGCTCGCCAATGTAGCAGTGCTAGTGCTCTTCTTCGAGGTTGTGGAGGCAGAACGGGACCTGTTCCAAAAATGGGAAGAGCCCTGTTCCTTATCCGACGGAAGCGACCCAGGCTCAGCCAAATCAATCACCGTATCGGCATCAGTGGCTGGAGCGTTGGCAGTAGCGCCAGGGGCTGTGGTAATAGTGGATTGTGCACTGACGGTTGGGGTACTAGACGCGCTGGAATTGGCGGTGCTAGCGGCGCCCCGCCGCAAGGGTTGAATTGGGGTGTTGAACATTTGCGAAAATGTAGCGAACCGAGAGGACCCCGATCTTGATAGGCCCTTGGAGATTGTGGGGGGAGACGAAGAACAAGAAGTACGAGGTGACGATGTGATCGAGGAACAGGGAGATTTGTGAGAGCGAGAACGTGACAGAGGAGGGTATGTTGGGGAGGAGGAAACTTTGCCTGCAATGCACTCAGAGTAAGGAATAGAGCAAGGAACAGTGGAAGCAGTCGTCCTACTTGGTCGAGTAGGTGTTGCAGGTGCAGGTAATGGTAAAGGTGTATCAGAGTGGGACACCTGTGGAGGAGGAGGAGGAGGAGGAGGCGTGGTGCATCGAGCGTTGTACACGAGACAAAAGAGATCGGTAGGTATTGATGTTAGCGGCTCGAAGATACTATTCTCGTCCACAAATGGATCTTCGTCTCGCTGCGTTGTCATACTGGGCTGCGGCATGACAGATGATACCAGCGATGATACGTTTGATTCCACTGCAGGAATCTTGTTTTTGTATTCGGGTTCCGAGTGGTCATCTTCGTCCTCCTCTTCGTGAATTGTTGAAGTAGATTTGTTTCTAGCAACCCCAGAATCACGCTTCCACTCTTCCACTGACACGGGAGAAGTCCTGAGAGTTGGTGATGATGCTGATGCTGATGCTGATGATGACGATGATGAGCCTCGGAGGGCCGGATGCTCCTCGGCAGGTGGTGCAACAATACCAGGAGGTACAATCACAATAGGACGGTGGCGGGAGCTGTGAGATGATGTCGAAGAAGATGAGGGACGACGTGAGAGCCGAGTAGGGTCTCGTGAGACAATGAGAATCGGAGGTTCTGCTGGTATGGTCTTCTCGTATCGCAAAGCCACTATGCTGGGATCAAGTCGTAAACTGGTTCGGCGTTCAGGCTGCTTCTGCCGCACACTCCCAAATTTGGATGGCAACATGGCACTGTTTTGTGAATTGAACAAAGGGACCAACGACGAGAATGATGCAGTTTTGAAGACCTTGAACGAACTACCAGTGTGACTGGATGGTGGTCTGTTCGTGTAAATAGAAGTTTGGCTGTAAGACCCCAGCACGTTGGTTGGGTGAGTAGCAAATGCAAGGGAGCAATGCTAATGCCGGGGATCGAGCACACTCAAGACCACACTCAAGACCACACCCAATAGCTCAGGTGAAGAGTCTAAGAGCAAGCCGAGGAAAGGGAGAGGGCCGTAAGCTGGTGTTATAGACAGTCGCGGCAAAGTTGGGAATCCAGAGGGAACCCAAGGGAGACTCTTATCAAGGGAGACTCGAGAATAAGCGCCAGAATGCGGACTGGACTGAACTGGAACTTAGACCTATCGAAACTACTCCGTAGGTCGATCAGAATTGAATTGAGTCGAGTCGAGTCGCCCAGGTCTTAGACTCGAATGAGACAATGCAATCTCGCGGATGTCAAGTTCAAGGCTGCGGGTATGCAAAGAAATGGTCAAGGATCGTTCTGTAGCGAAAACTCGAAAGGCTGGCACAACATTGATCGAGACTGAAATGTCCCGTGTTTAGAATTTTCTTCAAATATTAGTCGTGAGACAAGGTCGTAAAGTCGTGTGCAGGTGGGAATAACGGTCGATGTAGAGTGAGATGTGGTGCGGTTGATGGAAGGCACAGATGACGGTCTCACAAGAATGATCAAGCAAGCAATGGGGAAGCCAAGCAAGGCGAATCGATCTCAAGATGGAGATGGAGTGCGTTCCTTATACATCATATGAATTCTACTACTGACGACTAGTCTTGCTAGACCGACTCATCGACAATGCAACAACACAACCGAGAGAAAAAATAAACAAAACCTGACTTTTTCACTCTTCTCTTTTTTCTTTGGTCCATTTACTGACAGCCACATCACCCACCGACTCCACGGTCTTCCGTTGGCTACGGCAAGAACCCGCCCGCTACATGCGGTAAGTAACTTGAGCGATGGGGTATCGAGCATAGAGCTAAGGCAAGGCAAACGAAGCGAGTCGAGACGGTGAAAACTCAATGGCTCGATGTGGTTGACGTGTGGGTTGGGCGAATCCACACCGCACTTACACCCGGCTAACCACGTACAGGACGAAATGTCGGAGGCTGACCATCAGGTAATCACAGATAATAATAAATGAACGTGACCGACCAGAATACAACACATCAACGCAGGGTTAGTCATGGGCGCTGGAAGAAAAAGGCACCCGGAAAGGCTCAGTCAGGTGAGGCATTGATGAACGGATGGCCGGCGAATTGCATGCATCCCATGTAACCCTTTTTACTCCCATACCACCCTCCTCTCTCTTCAGGCACAAAGAATGTTGGCAGCCTCCAAAATGACGACCCAACGGAATACAATCCGCTTTTAAGCATGTTGACAACCTCTACAGCCGGTTGCACCTCATCATGAGCCAGAGTATAGAGTTTGGTGGCTGCTGCAAGCAAGACGCCAAACGGCGACGGCGATGAGTCCTTTAATTCTCATCACATTCTATAAGCTGTATCCGTATACTGTATAGTCCAACAGTGCCTCCAAAGCGTTTGCATTCCTGAAGCAGGGTATCACTAAGACATGTCCCCAATCAAAGACAAAGACAAGCACAGCACAGGCAGATAAGCCTCGAGTCTCATCTCTCTGTCCTCTCTTCCTCAACCATTCAGAGAGCGGCTTCTTCTGCCAGCATCCCTTCCAACCATGCCGCAAAGGGTTTCGGGGAGAGTTTATTGGGCCTCTGTGAGCTATCACAATGATCCAATCGATACCCAAGGTCAGAGTCTTCCATGCCGACCAGGATTAGCGATAGGGCCGTCCAGAAGAGGTAGGGTCTGCAAGGTACCCGCGACCAGACACCACCAAACGATGGCCATTCATCACCCAACACAGCACACAGCATCACATTGCATTGAACGAGGATAAGACAGCACGGGACGGGATAGCCTGGTCTCACAATAGCCTCGCACTCTCCAATTACGCGTCTCTTTCCCACTCCAATCCATTGATTCAACGACAGTCAATTATTCTGGAACACATCTAATAGCGCCCCAGCCTGCAGTCACTTAGCCGAAGCCGAGACTCCTTGACAACAGCCTCAAAACAAAGACAGAACTTTGATCATATGCCCTAGTGTGGTTGAGCGAGAGCGTATTACTTTGCAAGTAAACCACGCAATCGCCTTTTTTAGAATAGCTACACAATCAACTTTGCAGCCCTCCCGGAGCCTTAGTCCAACGCCACTTATTTTAATACACGAGAACGCGTATCAAACTCTGTTTTTCCTCTATGCGTATCATCATCAGTTCGTCACCATGAGTTTCACGTGCTTGTAACGGAATACTGATGAGCAAATAAACACTCGCTCATCTTTGGTCCTGACACCTACTACTTTGACTTTACAATTAAACCCAAAAACTCTTCTCGATATAATTATGAGTTTACGACTACTGAGTTGGTGGTTCCCTAGCTCTGGGTCAAACTCTGATGATGATCTCCCGATAGGCTGTGCTTAGTTGAGACCATTTTATGCGAGCTCTTACATTCTTAACCTAGGCCCACCACGGAACTTAACTCTCCCTTACATGAAGCACCACAAAATACAGCACTGTCAAATTGCTTCTTTTCGTTTCCCCAGCAAAAATGGGAAACCCTATCTTAGCAAAGACGAAAAAGCAAAATTGAAACTTGTCTCAGTCTTCACATGACCGTCGCGAATCTTTACAGAGCGATCTGTGTGATATCTAGATGCCCTGGGAAGATCTACCGGGTCCCGAACCTAGGGGCATTTTTATGCCGGGATACATGCAGGGATCGGACTTTGTCCTGCTTTGGTATTCAGCCGGCTAAGGCAACATCGAACAGACGAGATTCTCCTCGTTTGGCTTATAGGGAGCCTGCATAATAATGAAAACAAAAAGGAGAAAATATCGTAGATGACACCGGGAAGGCTGCAAGTACCCTTCCGTCCCGGCCGGGCCACGGGGCTGTAGAGAGTCCACGTTCTGCCCATAGAATGGCTTCTTTGAACGGTGCAATTATAGCTGTCACCGCCCTAGACCCATGCCCTAGTCTGTCGATGCCAACTCATCGGGCAACCCCTTGCTGCTGCATTTTCCTCCACGTTGATCCGTCTACCGCGTGGTCAGTGGGACTTCTTTTCCTTTCCCTTCTCCTGGTGATGAGGCGGGGGACAGGAACGAATAGCGGTAAATGACATTTTTATCCTCTTTTTCCTGCGCCGCTTCTGTATATTTTTGAGGCTAGCAAGGTGACGGAAAACCTAGATGAACAAGCAACAAACGCTTATTGAAGACTGGTCTGATACAGGTAGGGCACACAAACAACGCACAATTGGGGAAAAGAGAAAAGAAGTACCCTCTAGCCTACATCCAAACTGCCAACGGTTGAGTGCATGCAGCAAAAGACAACGCCGCGTTGTTCTGAAGTGGATACGTAACCCTTGCTAGACTGGAGTACGGCGCATTTGGCCCACAAAGCTTCAACTTTACTCTGTTCCCACAAGTCTGATGAGTCAAACAGTCAGTCACCGTTCGATCAGGTGGTTGGTAAACGGGAGAGCTGAGAGGGCTGGCACATGTCTCTCATGGACGGAACATGGTAGCAAAAAGCAACCAAGAATTGGCAAAACATCAGGTTTTTAGATTCTCCTTGCACGACTCCATTTGCCATATGCCGAACTATACAATCTCGCTCGTGCTAGAATTACAAATGAATACATATTCCATTTTGCCTCTTCTGCTCTGGAAACTGTGTAGGATTAGCCGTTTGCCAAATGCTCCACCGTCTGGTGACAGTCTTCCCACACGTTGAGAACGTGGCAGTGGATGCGTGTCCGTCACCATGGGGTTTCTCCCGTTACTCAGGGCTTTTTGCTCCTTACAATTTTGCATAAGAGGCTTTCCGTTGTCTCTGCTATCATTGGCTTAAATCGCCAATCTGGCCCGTGGGATGCTCCTTGACGTCCACGTTCTATCACTAAGTCCTCAATGTCAACGGCGAGAGACCTCGCTGCTTACGCCAAAGAGTCTCGGAAGCAACTCTTCCCTATCATTGGATCTTCCAGGTCGAGTCTCGCTGTCTGCCGGTTTGGTCGTGCATTCTTGACGGCCTTGGTGTCACTTCCTCAAACTTCTTCATTCTCCCAATCTGCTTCGCCGAACATGGGGCCCTTCCTAGTTCCGCCGCTCACCTCTAACTTCTCAAGAAACTCTGGTGGCACTGTGGGGATATACTTGCGCTCTCGCTCACGGTTAAGTCCACCAAGTCCAGCGCCGTAAGTTACAAGCATGTCAGTTACCGACGGCAGCACGAAAGGCAACATCAGAGCGGGATCCAGCAGCAGATGCTCTGGCATGTCATCATCTTCGTCCCAGTCATCCTCAGGAGGACTGACAGTACTTCCAGGAGTGGCGAGATTGTTCCCGTTTGGCCGGCCCTTTACCGGTGTCACTGGCGTGCTGTCCTGGCCTGACTTTTGTGGTGAAGGTACACCACTCCGCCGTCTCTCCCGCTTGAGTGCCGCCTCTTTCTGTAGATTGATCAAGTATTTCATGGCACTTTTTGGCAATCCCTTTTCGCCCACTTCTGGCCTGTAGTGGTTGGCTGAGTGGATGAGTTGCTGGGGACTCAGTCTCTTGAGCTGCTGGAGTGTGATAACCAGAGCCTCCATATCATCTCCATTAAGTGATGAGAAGCACTGTAGCCACTGGAGCAGCTGAATTACGGGTGCCAGATGTCTTCGAGCAGCGTCCATTGTTGACTCCCCTGAAGAGCGCATTTCACCTCCTTCAAAGTGCTCTGCCTGTCTGTTATTCGTCCGGGCCCAATCTTCTAAGATGGAGATATTCATGCGGATCTGCATGGCCTTTGTTCTGGCCAAATACTTTCGATTTGACATGATGCGGTTGAAGAGCTCTGCTCCAATCCAGTAAATAAGCTGAGAAATGATTTGCGAAGTGATCACGGAGTGGATATCGTAAAGGTCGAGCACAAATAGAGTAGAGGAGAGAAGTGAGGTGACGTTTCGGGGTGCTGGCTTTGCTCGCTGCTTCGGTGATGGTGGCCTGAATCGCTTTTCTAGTGGCTCCTCTTTGACTTCTTTCTTTCGCTTGAAGAGCTTCCATTCATTTTGGAAAGTGATATCCTCGAATCCGGGAATAGTTTCGTGTTCCAGCATGGCTACGTCCAAGACTTTGTCCAGACGTCGCTCAGCATCTCGCACGATAAGAATAAAGATCTCATTTATCAATTCAGCCAGCTGCGCCTGGAACTCGCCCGTTGCCTCGAAAAGCCCAGGGTCTTTCTTCAGGTAGTGAAGCAGTAGGGTGGCGTTTGAGATCCAAAAGGCTAGAATAGTCATATCCCACTGGCACCTCTCAACGACATCATTGATGTAATCCATAGCTGACACCAAGAGCCGCTCCAGAAGTTCGGGGCTTGAGTGGTAATGCGCATATCGTGCGCTGAGAAATATCATGTTGGCTGGTACGGGTTTCTGTGTTGGTGATCTTTGAGGCGTCATATTGGTAATAACGATATCAAGGATGCGTTCAAGTTCGTGTTCTTGAAAAACAAACATTTGATCATGTAAGCAGCGATTCCAGTCGAATTCTTGCTGCTCTTCTTCAAACTCATCGACAGGCTATACTATCAGTCAGTCCAACAGTTCTTCACGACTTTGATTTGGACCCTACCTCGGGTTGGTCATCCATACCCACGTTTCCCAGGTCAACCTCAAGATCACGAGCACTCTCCATCATCAGCCTTCTTCGCATCTCATTCTCGGCCATCTCTTCCTCGAACTTATCCTGGGAGAACCCAGGTCGGTAAAAGTCATCCGTTCCGGCGCTTCCAATATTGTAGCCATTGTCATGGAGATAGAATGACATCTCGCTATCCGGGGGAACAAAGTCGAATGCTGTTCGTCCCGACGAGGTCTTTTGATCGGAGGAGGCATTGTTATCCAGGAGTAGTTTAGCAATACCCTTGTGTCGATTTGTCATGGCCCACATTAGAGCTGTCCATTGATTACGGTCTTGTTTGTTTACGTCGGCACCCGCATCGATCAGGGCTTGGACAACAGGTTCATGGCCCTAAATGAATGTTAGTGATGAGTGTGCAACCTATGACGGCTCACCCACAAAACAGCTGGCATAGATAAGGGGCGGTGTTCCATCCTCGTCTTCAGCGTCCAAATCAAGATAGTCTTTTGCCTTCCCATTGAGAAGCTTTCGAATTCTGTCGACATCGCCATTACTCGCAGCCATATTGAGGGCCTTTTGTAGTTTCTCCTTCTTCTCCGCCTCGGACAGCTCTTCACTGTTCACGACCTCATCCTCGTTCTCGAAAGCAGGAGCTGCTTGGTGCGCTGCCTGGGCGGCCAGCATTTCCATTAATCGCGTGTCGCTGTCTTTGGGTCCTTTGGTAATGTCATCCTCGTATTCGGGGTCGTTTAGCGACAAGTTGCCGAAGCTAAGAGGTTTTGCTATAGCTGGTGTGGTGAGGAACTGGGACTGGCCTGTTACGAAAGTGTCAGTGACGTGTTGGGTTATACAAGAAGCGCAAATGCAAATGCGCAGTGGCGATGCGACAAACCTTGCCAACCATCGTACATCTCTGTCTCGGTGATAAGGTGCTCGTTCGGTACATGTCTTCTGTCATCGAGAGACCTAGGTAGATCTGCAGGGAGAGTGCGAGGCTTTTCCTCAGGCTGTCCTTCGGGGTTGATAGACTCCCCTAGATCCATGATAGAGGGAGGGGCGGAGAAAGGTTCAGGTTCGTCGCGTAGTTCATGGAATCTTGCAAGAGATGGTTTGACAATAACTAAAGGGGATCTTGTTGGTTCTCTATTGTTCTGGGAATAAGTAGGCGTTATTGGATCGAGATATCGTTAGAGATGAAGTTGGTTGCTTTGTGTTGATGTCGTCTGAGTTGTCGTGGAGGGCAACCTACCCACTTTGTCCCTGATGAGTTCGTGGAGAAACCGTCATTCCGCTTAGGTTTTGGAGCAGCTCCGCTAAGAGATACCACCCAACGTTAATTATCACCTCCTACAAGGACGCATACAACACATGTCGTCACAGAGGTACAGCCACAGCATTAATGGGTATAGTTCTGTACCTAATCCGGCATTTAATAAGGTCTCTCAGCTTCAAATAAAGCCGATATGACCTATGGACATGGCAGCTAGTGATTGTGATGCGTGAAATACGACGCGAATTGTTTGAGGTTGATGATGTATCCACCTAATAATAAGATGAATTTTAATACATCCCAATGTGAAGCTTATGCTAATTAATCTCATTTGTATTCATCATGAACATATCTCAAGTTCATCCATCAACTACCCTAAACTGCTCGCTTGCCAAATGCCCGTAATCGCTTCACTCCACCATCAGGAATCATGATAAGCTTTACGTGAGTTACCAGGTTCTTCTTCTCTTTCTCTTCGCTCTCAAACTCGTGCTCCTGATCGGGTCCCGTCTTACTGGGGGGTACGAAGACTCTCCAGGCTGTGGCATCTGCGACAGGATCGCCATGGCCTGTCCATTCGCAGCCTTCAATTGAGACCTGCTGAGGATAGTTGCCTCTAAAGTGCGCAGTGTCAACAACCCACTTCTCGATGTACCCAGGGGCACCGAGCTTAATGATGGCGAAATCTGTATGGTCTTTTCCTCGTGATCGCTTTGTCTCCCAACCATCGCCCATATCCTTTCCTCGGCCAGGGATGATAAGGTTGTCCTTGGTTCCAAAGTGTTCGTCGCTGCACGACACAGCGATGCCGCCATTTTGAGCTGCAGCAAGATCAAATATGACATCTTTGTCTTCAGGGAAGACAGGGACGGCGTGCCCATAGAGACGGAATCTTGCGATACCGCCATCGGGGTACATGTTGAGCCTCACGTGCGTGTATGCCTTTTGGCTAGGAGTCTTGAGCTTCCATGCAAATCGCTGAGAAGCACCACACTCTTGGATCCCAAGGATGGTCTCCCATTCTCCTCGGCCTCCTCCCCATGAAACAACCTTGTCGTCATCTTGGCTGAAGACACCCTCGACGGAGATAGCAGGGGCATGGTTTCCGTTGAAGAAGGCTGTATCGATCTCAAGTCCTTCAATCGTGCCAGAGGCGACGCCCAACTTGATTATGGCGTAGTCGAACGGTTCCTGATTGTGCCGGCGAGTCTCCCAACCATCATACCAAGCACCTGTGAAGACCATCTTCCCTGGATGAGCAATCGGAGCTCTGGGGTTCAACAGGTTGGACGCCTCGCAGAACCATTGGTCAGAGTAGCCAAGGACTTTACCACCGAGACCACTGGAGATAAGATCTGTAATTGTTCAGTATTGCTACTACGGGCTAGTGTGAGTGAGCACATATAGGTTCATACCAATGCATGTTGAACGGAAAGTCTTGTTAATGTCGTCTGGATGAACCGTTGAGACCTCGACGTTGTCGAGCTTGTATTCGATTTCGTCAGCAATGGAAGTCATGATGTACGTGTTTATACAATATAGAATGAAAGTATGCGGATCTAGAGTTCTCCAGAACTTGGGGGTTGAACAAATTTGTAGATCGATTTATCGCCTTATTTCTTTCGGCTGAGAACCATGATCTGTTCTATTAGTCGGAGAAGGGGAGCTCGGCCACTTCCGAACTGCCCACTGATATGGCGTTAATATTGGATCATGGCAAATGCTTCCGGGTTTTTGGCCTGATCCATTATTACTATTGGACGTTTCGGTACTGCAAGCAATCTGATGATCCTCTTTCGTACGATCCTTCGCCGATTCCAGACCTTTATTGTGATGCCGGTGCAGATAAGTCTTGGGTTTCGGCTGGCCGCCGGCCATCTAGCCAATTGCCGTTCCATCGCCGGCCTCGGGGGAGTGGAGGATTGTGTCGTTTAGCCGTCCGGCCGTTTTCCAGGGACCTTCAAAGCAATGGTAGACCAACCAGAGCATTGTTTGTGGCGGGTCAATTTGACAATAGTTGAAGAGCTAATCTGGTAGCTTAAGCTGCCCGCTCGATCATATCGAGTAATGTTTAATTACGCCGAACTTATATAGATCATCTGCCAATCCTTCAGTTCCGTTTGATTTTCCTTCCTAACTACCCTAGACATTGACGCGATTACTACGCTACATGATGTATCCATCGCTCTACCCCGCGCTATTGCAAAAAGATGACTGGTGATTGGCCAAAGCTCAATCATTCATTGACGTCAATGGTGATTGTAAACAGAAGCGAGACGAAAACACGAATCTGTCATTGTAAATCTTTTCACTCACATACGTGACCTATCTGCATTTGCGAATCCCCTCAAAGTGCATGTGCTGTTGCTAAGCCCGGGGCGTGAATAAGTGGCTATAGAGTTCGACTCGGCACCTCTTTAACTGCTATTTCGTTTGCAGATCGTATACACAAAACTTGAGTCTTACGCTCACAAGACAACTCTTCCTATCAACCTCCTCACAATGGCGAGTGCTACAGGTGTCCCTGAGCGATTCCCCCCAATCGAGGATCTGTCAGCCAGAGAAACTGAACCTCTCCTTGGCCGACCTGGCGATGCTGCGCAAGAAGATGGCGTCCCCTTGATCAAGAACCTCGTTCTCGGTAAGCCTCGAATTTATACACAACCGACTTATAGCTGACTGTACATTGTATCAGGTACTGGGATAATAGCTCAGCTAGGGGTGGTCCTGCTCACTATTCTGATCTGGGCAAGCGTCCTCTCCAAGCCTTTGATCCTCTTCTCAGCTCACCCACTCCTTCAATCTCTCGCGGTTCTCACCCTGGCTCAGTCTGTTCTAAGTCTGCAGCCGACTCATACGGCAGAGCAGAAGCGCATCGGCCAGCGTGTACATGCCAGTCTCAACCTCGTGGCCTTCTTGATTCTTGTTGCTGGCGTGACCATCATCGAGTATAACAAGATTGCAAACAACGGTCCTCATTTTCACTCTGTCCATGGCTATCTCGGCGTCATCACTTCTATCGTTCTTCTCCTCCAGTACGGTGTTGGTTTCACCATGTGGGCTACCCCGTCACTGTATGGCGGCGTGGATAACGCCAAGGCTGTCTGGAAGTATCATCGCTGGAGTGGATATACTATCTTTGTTCTGCTCTTGGCTACCGTCGTCAGTGCAGTCGAGACAGATTACAACCATAATGTGCTCAAGATCAAGCTATGGGCCGTGCTCCTGCTGGCTATTGTCACCTTGGTCGGTGTTGTACCTCGAATTCAGAAGCAAAAGCTCGGCTTCCCAGGTCCTGGCTCGACTTGATCCTCCTTGGTCTGTATCTCTTGACCACTGCTGGAAACTCAATTGCATGGAATCTGTAGATCATACTCCTATCTACGATGAGTTCCCATGCAGCCTCAGAACTCGGCGTCTGGTGTATGTTCTCAGTGTTTGGAACCGTCCTGAAAGCCTTTGCACTGCGCCTCTGGAACAGTTATGTGAGGAATTTGCTGGGAGAAGTCGCGCGCCTCGCTGTTATCAGCGAGCGAGACTTCATCACGTGTAATAACAATTCTCGTTTTCCGCTTTTTTTATTAGGTATCGACAATTAACTATCACGATCTAATCAATTTACCAGTCTCACGATGCGACATGGGAAATATATCTTGCGACGAAATTAGCAACTGCGTGTTCTCGATCTTAAAAGCTACAGTGTTGCATATTGACCATTCAAAGACTCGTAATCATAGATTCGCCCTTTCTCCAGTGCAAATGTACGAAATGTGTATTACCTCAATCTTTCATATGTTATTATTGTTCGAGTGATATCATCTGTCATATTGTATTACCGGGACCTGAAGCCGAACACATTCAATGATCAGACGTAATCTATCATAAAAACACTCTGACGAAACACTTTTCAGACAGCTTAAAGTTTTCATTTGGGCATGCTATAAAATTTGGGATCTTCTTCATCGTACTTCAGGAATAGGGTGTTCTCTTTCGTAGGGACAGATAGAGGTTTAGGTCTCTAATGAGGTACAGTAATGTGGTACAGGAGAGAGTGAAATCTCGGGATTCAAGACGAAAACATATCCTATATCAGTCTAGAGCCCTGTTATATAAGACTGAAGTCTGGTGTTTTCTTCCACCCCTCAGGTCCTGTAGTGACATGTGCTCCTTCAACCGGGGAGAATTTGTTAAATTGATAAAGGCCTGCTGCTCTAACGTCTCGTGGAAGTCGTTGGCAAGAGATGAACAACAATACTTTCTATTAACGAAGTTGTTTCTAGCGCAGCAACATACGACAGAGAATAAACTTGTATGTACTATGTAATCCCGCTATACCCTTTGGTGGTGAATTTCGCAAGTAGTAATATTGCTATCATTATGTACCGGGGAGGTTGCGCAATAACAGACGAGGCGATATAAAGCTCAGGTATACCCAGTTATTGCTGCTAGACATTAGAGAATCCCAAGATATACATACTATTGCTAGCTAAGCGACTTATTATATAAGAAACAAGTAGTTTAAGATTGTATATTGTTCTCGGGAGACTCTTAGGCCGTACCTGACCCTTATTCTATCTGTATGTTCTATTCAAATTCCGACTAAGTCTACACATCCTTATGATTAGGACTTATGGCTGTGGTCTGGGCATTCCTCAAAGTGCCCAATACTTGAGATGTCAGTACAAAACATACAAAAGTGCGTTTTGCTAGTAAATCGAAATCTATACCCTAAAGTTGGCACATATATCGGCCTCCTTTATTATATGCCAGGTATGTTGCTGTAAATAGCATGCAATATGATATGATAGACTGCCAATTTCACTGCCCAAGTGCCGAGCCTCCTTCTAAGTTACTTTACTTACCTAGATCGTCAGATTCCCTTGACAATGCAACTATGACGGCGAATAATCGATAACCTTTCTTAGTCCTGGCATGATCACCTACATGTAATTCAAGGTACATATCTATTCGATTGACTCTCATAGCATTACTACATGATAAATATCAAGTCCGCCGAAGCCGAAGCTGAGCCGTTAAGTGCAAGGCTTAAGTGAACCAGCTACTCATTTACCTGCCTATGTGAGGCCGGTATTGATAACGGGGTCAGCTTCATGGAGGCATCATCAAAAGGACTATTGCAAATCTAAGACGAAAGCGAGGCACGATGAAGACTGAGATCTCACGACCCATGGGTACACACTTCGAATGAACAAACCATGTCTTATCCATGCACGTATGGCAGGTTTTTTATGTTTAGGACACAAAATCTTCAAGTCATTCGATAACCCACATCCCACATCCCACTAGACCCCAAGCTCAAAGTAACATGAGCAAGGATCCATCAGATAGAAAGACGGTCATGGCGTTGGTGGTATCCGAGCGGCTGGTGAATCCAAGGTAGCCAAGATAGGCCAGGACATCGTACTAGTTGAACTTCTCGAATAATCCCCGATTCAGGTTGGACCAAGACCGAATGTCAACACTGGTTGATAGATATAAAGTCCCACACCTTGCCTGAAAATCCCCGCTTGGGTATGAGAAGCTATAAAGGCATAGGAGATAAACAATTTGACCTATTAATACAGTGCACCTGATGTATACCATTTTCTGGTGTGCAGGCCTATTTGGGCAAAACTTACTTACCAACTCACACCTGCAGATCACTTTGCGACCTGTAATTACAAACTTGCACAGACGATGGAAAGTGATAAGAAGTCCAAGGGAGCCCTGCGATCTTTGAGGGTCCAATATGGATTTGATCAACCAGGCCCATCTCATCAAATGCGTGGTATGTATGTAGCACATGATTTCTGTTCCATAGCGATTACATTGTCATCGTGGTTGTCCAGCCCTCAGTCTGGGGTTTCTGCAAGTAGCATCAGCTTCTTCTTGAAAAAAAGGAGAGGAAAGAAAGGAAAAGGAAAAAAACCGCCAGATTTGTTATGCATATACTAATAGACTAATCGCCTGTTGTCTGGCAGTGGTTATTCGTGTGCAGGCAAGTAAACCCAGGTGCCTGGATCTGAAGCAGATGAAAACCTACTTAGGCTAGGGCTCGATCAATTAAAAAAAAACTTTAAAAAAAACTAGCAAGTTGGTATAGTATTAACGGGGCTCTTGGAAGGGTTTATTTTGACATCCTATCTCCAGGTCTGAAGTGTTCCTGTTCCTGGGGATCTACTGAGCTTCTATGAGATCCATACATCGGAGGCTAGACACGTTGTCGCCAGAGAGAGACATGGGCATGGCTCACCCCACAACTTGAGATTGGTTGCATCTCTTGTGGCGCGCTCTGTTTGACGTCACGGCAAAGTCTTAACATACAGACGTCATGCGAAAACGCCTTCATCTCAAACCAGCCGCTGCTTCAGGCGCCGGTGGAAGCACAAGACACTGAGACAAGACGCATAATCCAATAGATGAGGGAACAAACATAGGCCTGGTTACAATTGTGACCAACACAACAGAAGCTGAGCTTGCTGTGGAACAATGGTCCGTCTGAAGAGGAATACTGCCACTATTGTCACATCTCAGATTTCAAATGAGCCCACTCCTTTGCGAGGTCCTGATTGAGGCACACAAAATGCATAAATAACCGAAGGATGAAAACCGGTCCAAATGCCAGTCAATCTGACCTCGATGAGGGATGGTACTTTTCGTTCGCGTTGAGTGCTACGTACGACGTAGTGGGGAAACTTCTTTCCTTTCAACTCCTTTCAATAGTACCTTTCAACACGGTAGAGGACCTGATACTTCGCAGCTAGGTTCTTTGCCATGTTTCTATAGGGAAAATCTGGCATTTGTCAGTTTTGTTTCCATAAGTCACATTTCTCTGGAAAGTCTGTCGGGGAGTACAATAGACATGTAAACGGATGGTAATTTTCAGTAGTCTGGTATGTTAATGACAACATCCCGGTACATAATGGAGTTCATCATGTCCTCTTTGGCTACGTTCTTCTGCTTGTCCGGCTACATTCCGTCAGCCCACAGGCCCCGTGGGAGGCCAGGTCCAAATATGGGAACATTGAAATTGGATTTGAGGGCTGACCCCAGACAGGCCTCCCCACTACTGAAGGGTGTCTATGACCAAAAAGCACCACCCGAGAGCCTAATTTGCAGTGATTGAGTTGTCGGTAAAAATGAGGCTAGAATGAATTGATTCCGCCCATGGAACGAGCCATATTCCCTGGGGAGCTTCCTGGAGAAAAAGGCAAAAAAGAGATAGTCAGTTATCAAATTCGGTGAAGCGAACTGTTTCCACGAATGATAACATAATGGGTAGTAGATATGCAGCAAAAAGACATGAAAGCCATGATGATGTCAACTGGACATCAAGTGCGGTTGAGTTAATTCGCTTGGCAGTATCGGGCGAATAGGGGAGACGGAAGAAGTCAGTTGAATCATGAGGGCTGGAGGAAATCATTGGTTTGGCTGGTTTTGTAAGTGGTTCGCCTAAAGAGACTCATGCTGGTTTGTTCTGAGGAATAGGCGGCTTGCGTCGTACCAGAGAAGGGATCAGGATTAGATACAGACGGCTGTTAGTAGTCTGCTTATCGAGACGCCTCGTCTATTTGTTGACGGAGTAAATAGCATAGAGAGCCTCATCCTGAACACGATCGAAAGTCCTTGTCCCGGTCTCTGTGGCTCCTGTCAAAATGCCTAACAGAGACAATTTCACTGAAGATCGCCGATCTCGAGCGAGAATGAGAGGGTCTATGGGGAAAGGCTATCATGAACGATGACAGGTCACAGTGGTGGCTCGAGCGCTGCTTCGATCTGTGACGAAGAAGCATGAAGAATAACATTGAAAGACTTGAGAGAATGGATGACTGCCAAATTGGTCGCATGATGAACAGCGCCTTGATAGCAAAACGAAGCAAAATCACTTTGAAGTCTGCCTCCAATAAATAAGTACCCGTTAGCAAGCGGGGTGCTGCTGTGAGTTTCTTTTTAGATTCCTATGAGCATGGGGACATTTTACGAACCCAGATTCTGGGTTCGCGACAGCCACTACAGCGCGCTTGATCAACGCTGGCGTATTGTTTGCCCTGGAAAAGGTTGTGTACCAACAGCGTTCCTGGCAGCCATTGGATACAGGTAGTCGGGCAACAATGGACGTGGTTGTCGCTGGAAGTAAAGCTCCCCTCACCAGTGGAAGTTACCTTGCAAATTGCCGCTAGAGCTTTGTCAGGGCTGTAAGTGGTCATCGGCTGGGGTGATGCTGGCTGGCTACCAGGGATACCGGCGGACGATGACGATGATGATGCACCAGCCGCCAGCACCCACTTTTGGTCTCCTTGTTGGCCTTCATTGTAATCTGCGCTCAGGAGCATCATGAGCACCGACCAGCCAATCCCCTGAATGCATGGATAGATATTGATGTGCTGCGGTTTACGGATACTGCTGATTGTTATTAGTAATGCCATCACTGCTCGAGTCTGTGCATGTAATGCAAATGCAATGTGATTAGGACGGAAAGTGACAAGGCAAGATGGTCTCGTGTGAAGCGCCGTGAAGATGTGTGCGAATAGAGAAGAGAAGAGTTCCTTTTAGCCCTCTTTCTTAATACATTTTACTCCGGGGCTGCGATTTCCAGTCGGTACGTACCTACTTGCAGGCTAGGAGGTACCTAGGTGACCAGGTGCCACCTACAGATTTGCTTCTTTCCCTGAGGGTCGCTTTCTCTACGTCATCGCGTGCAGGGTTGGCACTACTTACCCCCGTTTTGCGCGCCAGCATCGTGGGCTAGTCAAGTACCAGATAAGTAGTATGTCCGACCATTATATGCTAATCTGTACCGCGGAGTCGCTGGACACTACTTTGATATACTTGAGTCAAATGCAAGCCAGAAGCCAACTTCGCCCACCTTGAAATCGGTTCTTCAAAGTGCCCGTTTGAGGAGTCTCCAGTCTCTCACTAACCAGGCCAGGCCACCTCTCTCTACCACCACTACCACCGCTACCTTTTGAATCTCCGCACCAAGACAGTCTGAGAGACACTACAATTCACTGCAAAGGATCGGTGTGTGGTAGAACCCCCAATTTTCCGCTCTCAAACCTCCTGCGTTGCGTTCCGGACGCTCGTTGCCCCGTTGCTGGAACATCCTCTTACGGCCCTCACACTCGGATCCTGGGTCATCCTATCCTGACCTCCCTTCGGATCAATAAACACACCTCGGTCGTTGATCAACCGGTGCTAAGTTTATTAGAGACTATCACTGCTGCCACTGTTGGCTTGGGGTTAGAGGGAACAAAGCGTCGACCTCTATCCTCCCCCTCCACCACTACCTTAGTTTGGCATATCCTTTAAATCGCGAATTGTCCTCAACACTGCTCTTCCTGCCGGCGAGAAGGATTCAGCAGTTGTTCTTTGGAAGACTTATTTTCCTGCGAGGCATGCAAAGAGCCACCTCGCCGGTTGGCGACGACATATCATCGATCCCATCACCATCGCGTCAACAAGACTCGACGACTCTCGCCTCTCCGACACCTATATCGCCGTCGTTTTCGCTGGTTGAGAACCTGCCCGTGAGCGCCATTAGAGATGGATATGTAATGCCAGAATCGATTTCGAACTCGACTATAAATGCGACTGCGACACCAACCGCGCGTGACGCAATGACGACGGATCGCCACCCGAGCCACCCTCCATCCTCGCCCCTTGATGCTCAATCTAAAGAGCCCCGCGTCCAGAACAGTATGATAGGAGACCCTACCGATGAGAGCACTGTTTCTGTGATCAAGGGCTCGGGTAAAACTGCCGAGCGATTGGCTGCCCTTGCTGGAACAGATGCATTGAGTCCTCGGCGTGTAGGTTTCGGTGGTGCTCCCTCTCCCACCCAAGCGTCATCGCAGAAGCAACTTAACGAATATCGAGAAAAGCTTGCACGCGACCTTGAACGCCGCGAAATGTCTGCTCGAGGCCTGATGGCAAGCCCTAATGAAAAGAACCGGGTTTTTCCTATCCCCGAAGAGGGCCTTTCCAGTTCACCGCTTCAGACTGCAGCTCTGACAACAACCTCAACTGAGTCGAATGCTACAGTCCGAGGCGCTCCCACCCCAGGGCCCATCGCAGGAACACCGTCATATCCGTTTCCACGAATGGCCCCTGCTGGTTTCGTGCCGTCATATCTGCATAGACCTTTTACCACACTCTCGCCTACAGGTGCTCCACGATCTTTTAGCTATGGTTCTTTTGACGCCTTGGGCATGGCTGCCCAGGATAAGGTCCTCTCCAGTACCTCGACTCCAGCTTCCAACTTCACATTTAACCCGTCCGCAATGTCACCACAGCCTGAGAATCTCGATTTCCCCAACCCTAACCTCTACGATCTTTCTTTAATGCTAGCTGCCGAGCCTGGATTAGATGCTTGGTGGTCGAATGTTGTTCAAATTATGAGAGATGTGTACAAAGCTGAGCGAGTAACACTTGCTATTCCAGCTGATACAACAGACATCGAAAATGTTCCTTGGGGCCAAAAAGCAACCTTCAATCTTCACAAGGAGGACGATCTTAGTTTGGGCTATATGGCTGCCAAACATTCTAGTAGCGCCGTCTTGAGCACAAGCGACTATGATAGATCCTGGCCTGGTTCTAATGCTACGCCATCGATTTCTGATGACAATGTGCAAGCCAAGTCTGCCTCCAGGCCAGACTTATTTAGTCGCCATTCATTTACGACTTACGAGGATAAGAGGGAGGGGACCCGAACTCCGCCTAATGCACAGGCTCGGCGGCCCGCGTTTCTTGCCAGGAGCCAAAGTAATTATCCCGCAGGCCCTGCCTCGAAAGAGTCATATGTCGATTATGCCAAACTGAATAAGACGACGCTTGACGAACACGATGCCATTGAGCAACAGATTCCAAGCTGGGAAGCGCCGCTCATGGGTGAAAAGGAAAGCCAGGGGCGTGTTCTACCGGTATTACAGGCTCTTGACTATGAGGCGGATCCTTTGATTGATCACAGTGGTATCATGCGAGTACTTGAACGCGGAAGAGCCATTGCACTCACTAGATCATATCCATATCTTGCTGATGAAACCCCGGCTGAGTCGTCGAAGAAACCAAAACCTGCCGGCCCGGAACCTTCCTCGAATACACCAAGAAATTTTGCCAAACCACGCTCGGACTCATTCTCGAAATTGTCATCGATGTTCAACTCAGCTAGTTCTTCTCGTGTACCGACTCGAAGCAAAACTCACTCAGCTGCCGACAGAGCAAAAACAATAGCTTCACGCTTAGAAGGTCGCTTGGAAGACGATATGCCTAGGCCTCCAACGCCTAGGTACGAAGAGTTTGAACAAGCGCCACCTTCACCTTGGTCACAATCACCAGCTCCATCACCAGCTGTACGCGCTGATCCTAAAGAAAATCCCTTTTTCACGGATGCTATGGTCGACGAAGATTCATTCAATCCAGATACTGGCACAGAGGATTACACTGGAATGCGACCGCCCGAAGCTATCGGTGTTGATAACTCATGGACGGTTCTTCACATCCCTCTCTCTCACGTGCTTCTCTCGAAACCCACTCGAACTTTCAAGCTAGACAGCACTTTGATGGAGCAGAGATCTCACGCGCGCACCAAAAGCGAGAGTGTTCCTGCTCCTAGTGATGATGGTGGTCGTAACACACCAGACAGTCTCAAGAGAGACAAGCCAGCACCGATCGCTATTTTATCAATTTTAAGCCCAATCATCCCTTATCCATCTAATCTCAAGCACTCCCTGGAACATTTGGCACCTCACATGGCCACAACTTTCTCGTTATGCCGACACTATAGTAATCTTGAGACCGAGTTGGCAGGGCTTCAACGGAAACGACCACAGACGGCAGGATTTGGGGCAGTTGCACACGATGGGCGGCCCTTGGAGAGTATGGCTTATCTGACTACGGATGACATTGTTCCCCACCAGTCCCTCGCTGGTAGTATGACGAGTCCGAGCGATTACTCTGGTGTTTCTAAAAGCGCTACTGGATCTCCGTTGGGCACCCCTGGGTGGGACCAGGGATCCGGAGGCTTTCATGCCGATAAGCGACCGCCGCCGACTTCGAGTCCTGCTGCCACACCTCAGGGAGAGGGATACTTCAGCTCCAGGCAAAGACCAGTACCCGCGCGACACGAAACATTTGGCGGTATAGGTACCCCACGGGCAAGAGCAAGTTCAAAAGATACTTCTCCTCCTGAGAAGCGAAATATTCGAGCCGGCGGTTCTTTTCTTACACAAGAAAGTCCTGAGCAAAACTTGGCTGCCGATAATAAAGTGACTCGTACTTCTTCTGACGAATCGACTGGCGGATTGGCTAAAAAGTCGACTCAGGTTGACGCTCCAGATGTCAGTATAGATACTCTGGATCCTGCCGACAATGACAATACAGCTGAAGATTTGGCTGACCCTACCAAGACCGGACGTGGCGCTCGACAAGTGCACAGCATGCTTCATTCATATGGTGCAGATTTTGCTTCCACTTTCCAATCTCTTCCGCCTAGCTCTACACTCTCAGCCAGACCGACACCTGTTTCTGCACCTTCTCGGAGTGGCTCATTGGCTACTACAGCTGTTGATATGCCACCGCCTTCGGACAGACTCAAGGGACTAATTTTAGATTCCCTACCCGCGCATGTATTCGTCGCTCTTCCGCAAACTGGAGAAATTGTCTGGGTCAACAGCCGTTATCTTTCATATCGAGGCCAGACAGCCACCGACCTTGCCGCAGACCCATGGGGTAGTCTTCACCCTGATGACCGAGACGACTACTTAAAAGCATGGGGTCATTCTATTCGCACAGGCGAGCAATTTTCGAGGACTGTTCGAATTAAACGATTCGACGGCGCATATCGATGGTTTTATGCTAGAGCAGTTGCGTCAAAGGATAAGAGAGGGGTCATCATGCAATTTCTTGGATCGTACATGGATATACACGACCAGCATATTGCTGAGCTAAAAGCGGCGCGACAAGAGGAGATTGAGGCATCGGAGGCTAAACACCGATTACTTGCCAACCTCATCCCTCAGATTATCTTCACAGCGACCGAAGACGAAGGAATCACTTTTGCCAATGAACAGTGGCTCTCGTATACAGGACAAAGCTTCTTTGACTCACTTGGATTGGGTTTCATGGACTTTGTGCATCCGGACGATCTTGCTAAATGCCGTATTCCCTCTACCCAACCTTCAACACCCGGCGGAATACGACGAGAAGGCCATAGCAAAATATACCGGCAGGGATCTGCACAGTCTGAAGCGGCGTCAACTACCACTATTCAACCTCCCAGATCGCGTACACCCCAAGACTCGCCTCCCCGTAATGTTCAGCAAGCCCTGTCTCGAAACAACAGCTCCAGCAGCAGTTCAGCGTACGAATGGCCAGCTGCAGACTTGACTGAACTGGCTCGAAAGGGAATAATCAAAGTGGCGACTGATAGCGCCGGCCGAGTTTCATACACAACTGAGGTTCGATTACTGTCCAAGACTGGAGAATACCGCTGGCATCTGATCCGATGTGTTGAGATTGACACTATCGATTTTGGCAGTGGTGCTAGCTCCTACTTTGGATCTGCGACAGATATCAACGACCACAAGCTTCTTGAGACCAAGCTCAAAGAGGCCATGGAAACCAAGGGGAGATTCCTGAGCAACATGTCGCACGAGATTCGTACTCCTTTGATCGGAATTTCGGGCATGGTAAGCTTCTTGCAGGATACTACTCTGAATGAAGAGCAGCTCGACTACACCAACACCATACAAACCAGTGCCAACAGCTTGATCATGATTATCAATGACATTCTGGATCTATCTAAGGTCGACGCTGGCATGATGAAACTAAAGTACGAATGGTTTCATACCAGGTCCATCATCGAAGATGTGAACGAGCTTGTTTCGACAATGGCCATTGCGAAACGATTGGAGTTGAACTATCTCGTGGAGGCCGATGTACCTGCATGGGTCAAGGGCGACAAGGTGCGAATTCGCCAAGTTCTCCTCAATGTCACTGGCAATGCCATCAAATTCACGTCAGAGGGCGAAGTCTTCAGTCGGTGCCGTGTATACGTCGCGGATGGCTCCCATGTCGACGAGAATGAGATCATGCTGGAGTTTTCTGTTACTGATACAGGTCGCGGATTCTCGAAGGAGGAGGCTGAATTGATCTTCAAACCTTTCAGTCAAATCGATGGAAGCAGTACCCGACAACACGGTGGGAGTGGACTGGGCCTCGTCATTTCTCGACAACTTGCTGAGCTACATGGCGGTAGCATGACGGGACGCGCAACGCTGGGCAAAGGCTCTACCTTTACCTTCACAGCGCGGTTTGGCCTCCCTACAGCTGATGATCATCCTAACCTGCCTGATAGCCCTCCTGCTACCGGTGCTTTTACGCCTAGACCGGAGATGGTCGATAATGTTCCCAGCACTATCAAGCCTCTCCCTCCGCCAAAACATTTACGCAACGCTGAAGGCGGTAGCCCTGGAGGTACAACATCAGAGTTTACATCGCCTGGAGGCCTTTCTGTTGGTAGCTCCAACCCGTCTGTGCGTTCAGCTAAGTCGCAAGTCACCGACCGATCCTCAGCAACATCTGTTACCGGAGGTCTGGCCCGATTTAGCGAGGCGGCTAAAGCGAGTGGGCAAGATTTGTCTCAGATGAAGTTGGAGATGCCTTCAGGGCGCAGCTCCCCTGGTACTCATCTCTTACCCGGCAGTGGCTCACCCGAGGACTTCCGGCCACCCATGTACTCAATCCTCATCATTTGCCCGCAGTTCCATAGTCGCGAGGCCACTACTCAGCATATTGAGATGACTCTGCCAAAGGATGTACCTCATCAGATCACAGCCTTGGCAAGCGTGAATGAGGCACAAACATTAATTGGTGGCGAGGACCCTATCAAGTTCACACATATCGTCATCAACCTTCCCTCAGCTGAGGCCATCATTGATCTTATGGATGATATTACGAAATCACAGACAATCGATAAGACGACTATTCTTGTGCTGTCAGATTCGGTGCAACGACAAGCTGTCATCAAGTTGGCGGCCAACACTAAATATGAGCAGCTCCTCTCAGATAACATGGTGACTTTTATCTACAAGCCTGTGAAGCCGTCTCGATTTGCTGTCATATTCGACCCGAACAAGATGCGTGATCTTAGCATAGATCGTAATCGCTCTACAGCGCAGCAAATGGTCGAGAATCAGAAGGCTAGCTACCAGGAGATTGAACGGCGCATGGGCAACAAGGGCTACCAGGTGCTCCTGGTCGAGGACAACCCTGTCAATCAGAAGGTTCTCATGAAGTACCTCAAGAAGATTGGGGTTGACGTCGAGATTGCCGTTGATGGCGCAGAGTGCACCAACATGGTTTTGTCAAAGCCACATAAGCACTACTCGTTGATTTTGGTATGTTGCTCAGTACAATACTCCCCAGTCTCCAGTAAGGACTAATAACTGACACGTGCTTCTTAGTGCGATCTACATATGCCACGAAAAGACGGCTACCAGGCGTGCCGTGAGATTCGACAGTGGGAAATTGCGAACAATTTCTCTCAGATGCCAATCATCGCTTTGTCAGCCAACGTCATGTCAGACGTTCAGGATAAATGTGTCGCAGCGGGATTCAGCGACTACGTCACGAAGCCAGTCGACTTTATCGACCTCAGCAGAGCTATGTCCAAGTTCTTCTGATCCAACAGCCTTGCCACTCTCTTCCTCTCGAGCAATGCTGGCGCGCAGTCACACCCTCTGCCTCTTCTTCTTTTTGGACCTTCGATGACTGTTCACGATTTCCCTCCTCCGTTCATAATGATACTACGGCATCTTCTATTTTAGACCGGACAGATCTATGTAGGGCCACCTTGGTCTTCTGCTGCCAAATCTAAGCCTTGTCGCAGCTCAGTGGGGCTGACATAGGTCACGGTGCTTGGTAAAGACCTTATTTCTATTGGCATAGTTTACTTCTGGGCTATATGACTTTTTATACCAACAACAATTTCCCTGCCTCGGTCAGGGAAATTGTCTTCTGCATTTTGCTGGACGTCGCCTATTTGGCGTAGTGTTTATAATGGGTACTGGCGCCTGTTGTCTGTTTCGTTTCACTTTTCACTCACCTGGGTTGAATGACCCGAGGGGGTTTCGGGAGGGCTCGAGGACTGGATATGGCGTCAAGGAGTTTTGTTTGCATTGTTCATGTCTTGCCACCACGGCCTGATTGAATGATTCATTTTGCCATATGGGTTAAATGCACGATAGCCAAGTGGCAGGTACAATGAGGATATACATTTTTGTTCTTTTTCGGTAATGTTTTTGGCGAAGAATATGGTTATGCATGGAAAGTGGACGAGCAGGATAGGTTGTTCCATATTCATTTATACTTAGATAGACGGACGCCGCGGGAAGAGGTGGCGGCGGGGCATTTCCAACACGGTGTTATACAATACTCATGACGAGGCGAAAATAAAGAAATCAATCTAAATCATAACCAGTCCAAGAACAATTCTGCGTTATTGTATACAGCATCTGAAAATGGAGGAACAAGTATGTTATTTTGTGATGATATGCTAACACAAACGCTATCATAGCCTCCAAATAGCTCAATCTCAAAACCATGCCAGCATAGTTGGTCATTCTATCCATTGCTTTTCCGTAATCCGTTCCAAAAAATCATTCGTCATTAGAATAAAGATATGAAAAGCATCAAAACAACTTGCCTCGCCTTAGCGGGCTGGTATCCGCTGATCCCATGAAATACAAGTCATAAGAGAGTGGGAATGTACCCATCCAAGTAAGAATATGATCAGTATACACTACCCCGAATACTTCGATCCTCCTTCTCAGCGCGATCCAAATCCTCAACAAGTTCAGCGTCAGCGTCACCGTCACAAGAGGCATCAGTAGATGCATCACCAAGACGGTTAGTCCGTGCATATTCATCCGGGCTGTCCTTATCGCTCGTGTATGCTAGATGTTCGGGTCCGGCTTTGAGGAGGGGTTTTTGATTGTATGAAGGCTTCTCGCCTCTTTCGCCAACGGTCCTGTTTAGTTGCGCGTTCAAGGAGGCAATGCGGTGTAGGCTTATGTTCTCATCCTCCGACGAGTCGTTGTCAGTCTCGGCGGCAGATGTGTGGCCAGAATAGCTGCCGCCCCCATCGCGGCCAATATGCAAGTATGGCGATTGGATATACTCGCTGGCAGAGATAACTGAGGGGGTATCATTGAGGTCAGAAACGGATTTGCCTTCATGATTTGATGAAATGTCGATCTCCGGTCCATCTTCATCATGAGCTCCTGGGGTGGCGCTCTCACTATTGGTACCAATGCAGTCTAATTGAGCCTTCTGCTTCCGGCTGACAATGGTAATGATCTCGTCCGTGTTTGTGATTTTGCCGTAGGGCTCTGGCCCGCCGTTCTCATGATCCTTTTTGCGCATGATGTCCAAATCCTCACGCTTAGCATAGTGGCGACTATGGTCACAGCCATTAGGACATCCGCCCCATCGGCGTGTAACAACAAAAGTTTTGGTGCGTGGGAGTTTCGAGCTGTCCTTGTCCTTGTCCTCTTTGTCTTTGCGTTCTCGCCGCAAATCGGACCAAGTTCGTAATTTGTTCTCTAGAAGGTACTTATTGTTTTCCTGCTTGCGCATGATGAGAAACTCGCAGTGGTTGATGTTTCGGAGATCTTCAAAGTACTCGACAGTGAAATGATACCATTTCATGAGAAAGACACGGGACATGAGCCCGTGGGTCACTAAAGGAATGTACTGTTAGTAAAGATGCAGAGCTGGTTGGTGAAATACGTACCCAGTACACAGACGCTGGGGAAATCATCTTCGCCAAATTGTCGCCAAAGGCTCTCATTGAATCCGCTCACACGATCGTAAGCATCGGCAGCGCTCTCTCCATTAGGTATACGGTAGAAAAAGTGGCCATAATCGGCCCTCTCTTGCCACATACGTTCCATTTCAGCGCTGCATGGTTGAAAATTGCCAAAATCCTGCTCACGTAGCCGAGGCTCTTCGTACACCTTGATGTTAGCTCGGCGGAAGGGCGACGGGGAGCCTTCGTCCGAGGTCAGGCTCTCGAGGATTCCTTCTGTTGTTTCACGTGTGCGGCGGTAGGGAGAAGTAAAGAACTGTAAGGTATCGTCAGGACGGAGGAGGCTTCGGAGACGACGTCCGGCATCGTGGGCTTGGTTCCAGCCTTCTGGCGTAAGTTTGACTCGGTGATCGGGGACGGTCTGGTGAATTTCGCGGTTCTCTTTATAATTGTCAGCTGGTGTTGAACAATGAGGGAGGAAAAGGCTGGATCATTAACGTACTGTTGCCTTCGGATTGGCCGTGGCGAACTAGAATGATCAAGCGTGGCTTGGTCATGATGCTCTGGGTATGTGATACAGAGGGGTAGTCTTTAAGTTACGGGCGTGTCCCTGATAATTCAAAGGACGAGGTTGATATTTGGGGTCCTGAGCGGATTCACAATAGTTGTATAAGTTGAACGGAGGTTTTCAGGTTGTGAGGCAGGTTGAGTTAAGACGGGATAGAATATGGCGGAGTAGGGGATAGATAGGTAGTTTTGCAATTGGTCAGCCAAAGCATAAGGTAAGGTAGGCAGGAGTCACCAATTATGAATACTAAAAGAGAAGAGGATGGAAGCTTAGGAGAAAGAGCAGGAGCTAAGCGTCATAAAAAACAAATGAAGAAAAGCTAAAGGAAGATGAAGCGTGAAACGCAACGTCTTTTTTTAGTGAGGCCTGTCTACCTAATCCCGTAGTCGTTGGCTCAAGCTCACGAGACATCCTGACCTGAAGCATCCATCAGAGTGAGGGCAAGTGCAAGCCCATGCCATACCATGCAACCATGTTTCCGAAAAAAAAAAAACGCCCCGCCAAAATTGCCGGGATAACCCCCCACCACCACCTCAGCCCAGTTGGAGGAAGGAAGGAAGGAAGGATGTGTGCACCTTACTACCGAGGTACCTAGGGACTATGTATCCCTTAGGATCCGAGAGTGCACCTT